>CM033476.1:265056751-265323195 GCA_019447015.1 Hymenochirus boettgeri
CAAAGTATTTTATAGATCTCTAACATTAGGAGTTGTCAGGGTGCTAACAATATAGAACAATGTAGAACAATACAGACAGACCAAAAACTCTTTAAGCACTTAAAAAAATGTGTGCTTGTCAATACTGTTCTTACCAGTTAAACTAAAAGTTGCTGGAAAAAGTCGTGCCTCTAAAATGTCTGGTAAACAGACATATCAAAATAGGCATAATGTAAAAATAAATTATGGGAACCTATGGGAGAAAATGCAACAACAGAATTTAAGTGAACCCAAACTGGTTTAAAAGAGCAACTGTGGTCTCTGAACATGCTTGGGTTAAATAAAAGCCCTGGATCATACCTCTGGCTTCAGAATCTTTGAACATTATATGCAATATAATTTCTAACTTACCGTTTCCAGTAGCATAAGTAACATTAGTTGACCCTCTGCTCCTATCCCCGGGGTCTGATCACGCTCACTTAACACTTAACTGTGGGAAAGACAGAAAGGCTACCCAGATTTAAAAAAAAGACAGCTGAGGAGTTCAGAAAGTTATATTGCTAAACATTTCCAGCAATATAACTTTTTACAAGTTTTACCTAGAGATGAGATCCAGTGCTCATAGTGTATGATGGAAGGACTTTTATTTAACACTACCTTGTTCAGAGACAACAGTTGGCCTTTAACTTTCATTTCAAGTTTGGGGTGTGGTTGCATTTTTTTCTTGAGGACTATTTTGCAGATGCGGTTACTATAGGCACCCAGCCTTACACTGCAATTTGCTTAGATGGGAATGTGCTGGTTATACCTCTACACTTGGAGGTCCAAACTAATAGTTTGTATTTTCAATGTTAATATATTTCAGATTTCTTCCTAACCACAGAGGAAAACAAAAAGATCTGTGTCCTAAAATCTTGCCAACATTTTGGTATTTAGTTAGCTACTATGTATATGAAGTCTGGGTCCTTTTGCTGGCATTCTATAACTACAGAAGTTCTATTCTGCAATCAACCTAATACTCCCTGCTTGGATGCAGTTTTTGGCAAACCAAGAGTTGTGTCTCTCCATTTTCATAAACATTTTCTTCATGTAAAAAAAGATTAATACTGGATGCCAACATAAGGCAATTTAGAAATCAGGCACAGAACAATTTTAAAAAAGCATTATAACAATTCACAGAATCCAGTAAATCAAATATGCATATTTATCTTTCAATTTTGTTTGAAATAAGTGATAAATTATTGTAGGCATACACACTGGAAGAAATATAATCCCTTTGGTCACTCCACATAAACAGCTCTGTGGACCTTTGATCTTCCTGGATCAGATAAAATACAATTCTTGGTTGATTTACACCCAATGTGCAACTTAATGTAGCATGTCAAGTTTTGTAAACAACAGGTTTACCCCTCATGTAATTTAGCTGCTGACGTTCTTACTTTTTTTAAGACTACTAGCCGTCAGAGTGGCGTTCTTTAAAGACAGTCTATTTCTGAACCAATTTCCCCAGTAACTGGATATCCTTGGCAGTAAATCCTTGCACATTTTGTTCAGATGTAAACTGCAGCAGGATTCGCTTCATTCATTGTAAGCCCAATTCATGGTAATTAGTGTTAAACTGCATGCACCAATACAAATACCAAGAACAAGCAAGCCACAGGCCTGGGAACAGGAGAGAAAACAAATGGAAATTAGTACTTGTGGAAGGAATCGATTTACACTTTGCAAGAACAAGTCATTCAGCAGGACAAGAGTTCAAAAGATTTTCCGATTGTCTGCTTAGAAACACAGGTACACAAAACTGCTTATAAGAGGCAGTTTATAAAGGTATTTTAAGAACTTAAAAACAATTCTGGCACGAAAAATGTGAAACCTTTAATGGAGCTTTGCTAACAGTCATGCATCTATATGACTAAGCATTTAATAAAGGAAGTCTTCGAAGAACCCTTTTCTACCTGGTTGCACAATCAATTATTGGATAAAAAAAAACCTAATAAAAAGATTCCAAATTGGTTTTATAGAGAAAAAAAAAAAACAAATGTCCTGCTTGTTGTCACATGCCAATATTGTGCACTAATTAGATTTTCTTCTCATAACACCTTACTCTTAAAAGAGCTAAAAATATTAATATTATTTGTACACCATAGTATTACAGGGTAATAATAGATTCTTAACCCAGTTTTCCCAAGAAAGGCAAGTCTTGGATTATTTCTATTAGTTGCTGGGTTCTAAGTAGTTTCTATGAGTAAAGTTAATACAATCTTTCACCAACATGGTCTTTTACCCATGTCAAGTTACCACATACACTCGAGTATAAACCGAGGCACACACTTTTACCTCTAAAAAGGAGTATAAGTGGTTGACTCTTGTATAAACCGAGGGTAGAAATTATGACCACAACTGCCTTCTGATTCTGTATTGTTTTAAGGCTTTGGTTGCCCTTTAAATGGACAGCAAAATCCCCATACAGTAGTCCCATACAGTCCCATAGCCAAATCCAGTATGGATATTACTGTATGAGACTACTGTATGGAAATGTTGCTGTCCATTTAAAGGGCAACTATAGCCTCAAAACAATACAGACTCAGAAGGCAGCAATAGATAACATTCTCCTTCTGGCTCTGTATTGTTTTTAGGCTTTAGTTGACCTTTAAATGAACATCAGAAGTCCCATACAGTAATAACCATACTGTATTTGGCTATTACTGTATGGGAATTCTTATGTCCATTTAAAAGGAAATTAAAGCCTCATTCCTGATGTTTGGAAACTACAACTCCCAACATGCTTTAGTTGCTTGAAGTTGTAGTTTCCAAACATCTGCAGTGGCAAGGAATAGCCACTGCAGGAATTACTGTGCCCCCCCCCCCCCTTCTGAATCCCCAGAGTTGCCTTCTCCTACCTGCTCCACATGTTCTCCTGCAGGCTGCTCTGGATCCTCTTGTAAGCTCCGGCGGCACTTTCCTCTGCTGGCTGACGTCACTACACCGGCCTCACTTCTTGGCGCCGAGTAGTGACGTCAGTCAGCAGAGGATGCGGAGCGTGTGGCCGCCGGAGCAGGCAAGTCTTTGACTCGAGTATTAACCAAGACTCGATTTTCAGGCTATTTTTTTAGTCTTTTTATACTCGAGTATATAAGGTAGTAAGATATTTTACTAACCCAGTCTTTTATCCATGTCAAGTTAGTACGATATTTTACCAACACTGTCTTTTACTCAAGTCAAGTTAGTACGATCTTTTACTAATATGCAGGGAGATTCATTAAAAGTTCTTATGGTTGAAAATGGTGCTAATTTTGCCCCGACCAATCAGATGTTAGCTTTCAAATGTTAAATAAGATCTGATTGGTTGGGGCAAAATTAGCCCCATTTTTAAAGATAAGAACTTAAATCTCCCTGATAGTACTGACTTGACATGGGTAAAAAGACCATCTACGAACATGCAGGCTCATTTATCCCAAGCTGCTCTGCTAATTTTGCGCAAACCGATTATATCTTTTAAGGATTCATTTAGCAGACTTACTGGCATTTTTGGTGTCCAAGCCAAACCATTCTTCTAAAATAATGAAAGACATGTAGGAAGGAAGCACACCATATATCGGAAAAAAACATTTCACTAAGGGTCCGTACACATGCATCATTTTCCTAGATAAAATGGTTGTAGCCATACTAGTCCAGTAGCATATACTAAAAGATGGGTACTGTAGGATATGGTGATACCTTTTTATTATGGACTATAAGTTCATTTTTAGAGACAAGCTTTTGAGAGACACACTTCTCTCTTCCTCAGGTCAAGCAGTCAGACTGTTTGACCTGAGGAAGAGAAAAGTGTATCTCTCGAAAGCTTGTCTGTAAAAATGCATTGTTAGTCCATAATAAAAAAGGTATCACCTTATCCTACAGTACCCATATTTTAGTATATGATTTTCCTAGAGTAGAATGCTGGTGGAGGTCAAGAGGGAAACAGATCTCAATCTATATTTATTCATAAATAAAAAAATAAATGGGGCTTGACATGGGGGATGGGGTACTGCAACTACATTTCAGTTGTAGTTTGGGGTATGAACATTCCCTTTAAGGTAAAGCTGTAGCTATACATTTGAATTTCTCCTTTTGCCAAAACCACAATTCCACTTTAAGGAAGTTTTAACTCTATAATCTGCTATGGTGGAGCACAAGATAAAATCACAGACAAAAGACATTTATGAAGATTAAAAATAATGTTGATTAAGGATGGATGGGTTAAAAAGTCCCCATGATCATGAAGGAGATATACACTAACGCATAAGAAATATTACATACCCCCAATTTTTGTGGTGATAAATAATCTTCCCTACTGATCTTGACATAAAATAAACCCGGGTAAACGAACAACAAACATGTTGATGTGGTAGATCCTATACCAAATAAAATATATTTCCATTAGAACATTTTCTGAACAAGGAAAGTAGAGCAAAGCAAAAGAATATAAAGCATCATGGGTTCAGGTTTAACAGTTGACAGTCATTGAATCCTACTAATTTGAATGGGACTAGTGATCAAGCAAGATGGTTTGACCTTAAAGTAGTAAATCAATCTGCTACACTATAGGGTATTGCTACGTCGAGTAACAAGGCTAATCACCCAATCTAGCTCTATTGAGGTGGATAAGCATTTCAACATATTTGTCAGCTTAAAGGCCTATGTAATTCACTAGAAAGTTAAGCCCATTATATAAACGGGCACTAGACTCCTTCTCCTCCCCCTCCTCCGTCCGGCCATGCGTTTCTTTCTTCAATGTGCCATTTCCGACATTTTGGTCAGTGCATGCGGACGTTCAGAGATGCTCAGGCACATGTGCAGAAGGGAAAAGTCACACACATGCACTTAGGGACGCACATCTAGTCTTTTATTATATAGGATGCCATGATTCCCAATGATTATGTGGCCTATACAAAGCCCTCTATAGTCTGTAGTTAAATATAGTATATTAAAACTTGACAGATCAGCTAGTCTCACTTCTGCTCTTCTTACTCACAAGATTAGAAAATCCCTTACCCACCACGCCAAATACATTCCTTATGTCAGGCACATATATCGCAAGCAGCACAATTATGACATTAAGTGCCACCGTCACGAAAATGTGACGTATGCACGAAAAAGGGTATTGAGAAAAGAACATCATCATAAAGGCTTTCCTTGCCTGTAATAAAAAAAAAAACAACACAACATCAAACAAGATTTACAGACGTGCAGTCACCCTGACCATCTAGATGAATTGCAAATAATATTCTTAGAATTAAAGGATTATCTTACTTACTGGAAAATGTATGAGTGGAACCGTTAATAGGACAGCAAGCAAGATAAATAACCTCACAGAAATAATGAGCACATCGCTGGGCAGGTATTTACTGTATCCTTGTAGCAACTCCGAATCAACATTATCTAGAAAGAGATTCCAATTCATTTTTTTAAATTAAAGGGACAGTTCAGTGGAAAATATCAATATTTGTTAAATTGTTAGTTTGTGTAATGTCTTCTTAGTTATTCTACATATTCTCTCCCATTTTGAAAAATCAGTTGATTTCATACCCTTTGCTGTTCCCTGCTGGGGACATTAGTGAGCTGACATTTCAGGTTCCAATGGTCCTTCTTCCCAGGATGCACCACAGTAATTTCTACTGATTGCTTGTAGGTTGAGTCAAACATGCTCAGTTGCTTTACTGAGCAACTGAATCAACCCAGGGGCTGGGTTAAGGGCAAGACCATAACGGTCTCTACTAGGGGTCCTGCAAACAGGAAGTCAGTATTTCGGTTGCATTTATTTATACACAGATAAAATACTGAATTGGCAGATTAAGGTCATTGGGATGAAAAAATACTGCTCTTTTTTCTGAAAAGCATGTGTATTTGCACTGAACTTCCCCTTTAAGCATCGAGGGAAAAACTGCAGATAATATTGCTAGAACTGAGACCGTGAACCGATTATTAGCCGAAATATACCCATAGTAATTTGGGTGAATCAAACTAACAGGTTTCTGAATTCTTTGAAACTGGAAGAGAATGTGGTGCTTTCCCCCAGCAGATCACTGGAGTAGAGAAGTTTCCCCCTCTTTCAGTGTTTTCAGAAAATGTGGAACAATGTCTTCTTTATAAGAATTTGTACAGGCATTCTTAACCAATGGCACCACTAAAGTGCAATGTAAAGCTTTTAAAAGATTACATAGCAATGTACAGTAAAAGCTGGCTATACACTAATTGTTTTTGTTGATATTATAACTTTAATCATACTGGTCAAGAATAAGTTTCTTTACTTACTTTTAAATCATTGGACCTTTAATCACTTTTCAGTTTATCAAGTGCAAGTTGGTACATCAATGTATACGGTAATCTCTGATCGATTTTCGATTGTTAAGTATCCATTGCACTATGGTGCAGCAGTTCAATCCATGCATGGCCAGCCTTATGCCTAGTACAGATGTTAAACTGTTGGACAAATTGGCCAACGATGCCTTAAGACTAACCCCTTCGGAAGATAATACAATGTGTGTTGGGATACCTATCGGTGTTCTGTGACTCATCTTACCGGACCACTGAATGATGCATAAGGAAACTGCCACACAGGTAATATTGTTGGCCAATCCCAGACAACAATAATCTCACATGTGTATGAGGCTTCACTCAAGGAGGTTAAATTAAGGGTAAAAGATAACACAGGGGAATCATAGTACAAAGCAAAGGGACCGAGATTAGAAATCTATACCCATTATGATTGCAGGTTTAACCGTGTTTACAGATTTAATATAAACAGAGAGAAATAAAAAAAAATATGCCTTTTCTACTATTTAAAGATAAGCATTAAAATAAAAACCTTCCAGCAATTTTGATGTATTTACCAGTAACTGTCACTGAGGATTAAACTAAATAAATAAAGTGTACATGAACTTAATGTATTTGCAATATGCGCAGTCATTTATTGTAGTAAAAATGAAAGCATATATAAAATATAAATATGACCTTATTCAATATGAGGTGTAAACTTTTGGCAGTGTTCCTAATCTGCAGCAACCAATCACTGTAGTATATCTGTAAAATTGAAACATCTATTTCTTTGAGGCAAATTAAACAGCTCGGGCAACATTTAGCACCTTGATAATGAAGCCAGAATTCTTTTCAGAATCAGTTATCTGTGTCTTTTACTGCTGGGGGGGGGTCTTTTGGCTTTTACTCAGTTATGCAGCAGCAACAGGTTCCAAAGTACTCAGCTCGAAGTTACTCAATAGGTTTGGCTAGTATGCCTGTTGGTGCTGCCATAACAGGGGCACCAACAACTGGCTGTGGGGATATCAGAGAAAAATAATTTCCCCAAAACTTTAAGCGGTGAGACAACAGGAAATTAAACTTAGCGGTTTGGCAAAAGTAAATTAAAGATGGCTTAGAAAGGCCTCCTCTTACTGAGACAGGCGCTCCATTAGGCGAGGTCTTTAAGTAATCAAAATCCCAAACCAAAAAAAGTTATTTAAGAGGATCAAAAATCTGCCTGAGCCATGAATGTGAGAGGTTAAGCATTTACTGGTCTGCAGTTAAAAAACACATAATTGGTTTTCTGTAAAGCAAGGTTGAACTTTTTGCACCTCTTACGATACGGTTGTTTTAATGCCATTTTAACAAATATTAATCCAGCTTTCCGGCCAGAGAGAATACCTACACACCTATCATTGTGTGCAGGCATGTACATTTTACTTCCTGACACAGCCACATTCTACACTGCAGAGAAGATGATACCAGGGCTTACCAAATAGTTTCCAGTTTCTGTATTATGCAAAATTATAGCAAGCAACCTTAAATTTAGACTGACACATTTAAAGGGCATGTCAACCCAAAGAATTAACTTTTAACATAATGTTCCTTAGGTTTGCCCACCCCCAACCGCCATGTTAATAAAAAAAAAAAAAAAAAAAACTACTTTCTGATAGTTACTTACAGTCCCTTCGCTACCGCGGCTATCTGCTCCCCTCTCTGCTAACTGGAAACATCAGAAAGGGGCTGAACAGACAGCCACATCTGTGATTGACTGCCTGTCAGCCAATTACAAATGCGGCGGTGAAGATAAGCGCAGGAGCAAAGAGCTGTAAGTATGAATCGGAAACTTTTTTTTAGTACTAACACAGCAGTTGGGGGAGGGCAAGCCTAAGGAAAATTACATTAAAGGGCAAGTCCAGCCCCAAAATGAAAACTTACATATAGATAAATCACCCCCCAAAACACCCTAAATGGTAATATTTTGAAATCTGAAATATATAAGTCTAACCTGAAATCCTGCACAATGTCCTGTTTCTGCTTCTTCCAGTTAGCAACTGTCATGGACTGTTATGATGGCTTTGACAGTTGACATCACAGCCAATGACTGAATGTTAATCTCCTGTCTGCCTCTTCTGAGCATGCCCAGGCTCAGTACAGGTTTCTAAATTGCTCAGTTTCCATGAGGCATCCAGAAGCATAGCAGGCATATAGTAATGAATTCATAGGACAAACTATAATATATCAACATATTTCAAAGAGACCATTCTTTCTAAAATATGTTCTTATGAGGTTGGAGTTGTCCTTTAAATTGTTTTTTACACTAGGAAGAAGGGCAGCAAGGTGGGATCTGGAGGGAGGGGGGAAAGGGCTCCACTGTGCATGTCACCATCCCTCCCGGATGCAAGACAGGAGGCAGAGAGCTTTGGACAGGAAGACAGCCACTACTCTTCAGTTTCCTGGACTTTGGACATCATGGACTGCAGAAGAACCATAAGGAGCAGGAAAGTAAGGTAAGAAATTTTTAAAACTATACAGAGGGGCCAGCACTGGGGCAAATTTTAGATTTGGAAGTGGACATGCCCTTTAAAACAAAAATTTGTGTAGTTTATTGCACTGATTGCCGAGCGTGACACATACATAATTTAAATGTCAAAATGTGAAATTTCTCAACTTCCTTAACAGCAATAGAGCTTTAGTTAAGATCCTTGATGATCGAAGAAGACTATTGATAGCAAATAATAAATGTTGCTAAAGTAAATGGAGTTTATGGGCAGGCTAAAGCATGTAGTGGGTACTGTGGAGGAAGTGCTGAAGGGGGAATAAAATAAATGCAGTTCCATATCAGGAAAACAGTTTCATTTATGTATTATTTATTTTTAAAAAAAATCTTTCTTTGGAAATGGAATTCTATAAACCACAGGAATATTTGTTTTACTGTGGCAAGTAAATAGATCATCTCCTCTGCTGTCAAAATAGGCGTGTTTTATGCAAAGCTTAGTTAGTACAGCAGTTCATTTTAGAGTATCGGTAAAATTCAGTGATTAGAAAACATGTATAAGAATTTACATACCATAAAATGTGAGGTAGCCGAACAAAGCAGAAATTAAATAAATGAGAAAACTCAGAACTATCCCTAAATTGGCAACATTCTGCATCTTGCTTTTGGACGGACTGAAAAATATATATAAAGAAAAAAAAAAAAAAAAAAGAAAAAAAAAAAACTTAAGGATAAATAGGATTTTTAATCAATAAACATTTTCAAGCTATACACCACTCTGCCTCTTGTACTTGGGTGCAACTAAATAGTTTGTCATTCTGGTATACTATATAAGATTTCTCTAGAACTGAAACCTTGTCAGCAACGATGGTCTATCACAGATTTGTACAAGTCCAACTACAGAAATGTATACATACATATGTACACTTTTTGCATAGTTAGATAATGGAAGGACCTAAATGATTGTATAAAATCATAATGTTTATGTATTAAAACACAACCAAACCTTTAGCTAGTCTTTTGTTAGAGATGGGATGCGCTACTCAGGGAGTAAATTAAATTCAAACTTTATTCCATAATATTATAATCAGGACACTCATGATACAAACATGTTACCAGGAAAAAACGAATAGGTGTACGCTTTTTCAAGACCCGTGTGTGGGTCGAAACATGTCGGATCAATAAAACACTTTGTGTTCGCAGCAAGCCTACATGGCGTCCCCTTCCTTTCTACCCTATTTGTCTGTCAATACTGCTGGGAACGGAGCAGTAGGGAGGAGTGACCCGAACCTAAATGGTCCCTGCCAGCGAAGCGTACACCTATTCGTTTTTTCCTGGTAACATGTTTATATCATGAGTGTCCTGATTATAATATTATGGAATAAAGTTTGAATTTTACTTACTACGTGAGTAGCGCATCCCATCTCTAACAGAAGACTAACCTGAACTTGAGCCTAATACGGGGAGGCAGTACTGTGGATGTATGCACCAGGTGATGTGTAATTCGGAGTGCCACCAGCTGAGGTTTAGAGTTCAAGTTTGTGCAAACATTTAGCTAGCAAAACATTATAAAATCTTATCACACAATGCATATTGCATTTATAATAAATGTGTAACTTCCTAAGGCAATGTGGGAAGTGATGAGCCTGGGGAAATATGTCAGAATACTGTTACTTATCATTGCTAATTAATAAAAATGGCATACATTATTTTCGTAGGTCAAATACCTTTTAAGTTCACAGTAAATAGGCAAAACGGATGTGTGGCAAAGGAACGAGAATGCCATTGTTGGTAAGGCAAATGCACTCTAAACAGGGAAATTAACAGAAGTTAAAAAACAATCAGCAAAATTGATTGCAGAAACATAAACTATGGGATTCTATCTGCTTTACTCATTTCCAATAGATCATAAAAGGTGAACACGTTTTTGTTAAAAAAAAGATATTTCTAAGTCCATATTTCTAAGCTTTTGTACAAACTAGTACAAATAAATTCATACATAGTATAAATGAGGCCTTAAAGGACATAAAACATTCTGTCTAGCTGTAAATAACCTCTGCATGTACACCTTCAGTAGCATAGTGAACATGATAAACGTTTGAAAAATGGCTCCGTTCATAATGCCCACAGATTTGGAAATGGAAATGCTAGTAAAATTCATATTCAAAAATAGTACATGGCTAAAACCTGTTTAAAAAAATCAGTGGTAAGGGAGACACTGGAAAGTTTTTCTCATTTTATTCAGGGTCATGTTTTGAAGAATTATCGATGCCAAAAATGATTGTCAAAGTATACACTATTCACATAGATTTATGTATTTCTTGATTACTAATGTAATTCTCTTTAAGTATTTACTTAACTTTTTGGCCTTATCCTTCTGTCTCAAGTCAATCGTTTGCATTGTTAAACAAGTATGTAAATGGTGTTATATAAATATACAGTACATACAGAAGTAGTAATTACCATGGCTGTAGAATGGATTGGCTTGTCAAACAAACTCAGAATGTAAAATGTATCAGTTGGTGTAATGTACTTGTAGTGTAATTTGTAACTTGTAGTTTAACAAGCCGGTGACCCAAAGTTTAAAAGCTTGAGCCTAAACATTCAATATTTTACCCTCTAATTATCCCAGAATACTGAGAGATGTAGTAGAGCAATGGCTGAAGAGAAACAGGTCCAACATCACTGATCTATATCATTATTTCTTATCACTATTAAAGATAGTTTATGGATAATGTTGTAATAAGTTTGCAAGAATGATTTTTCTACTTTACTACATTTGAGTACATGTAAAGATATGTACAAAAAACACAAGCAGCACACTGTAGCTAAGTAACTTTCCATAAATACTGTCACCCAGTAACAGTGTTTTTGTTGAATGCAACAGTTTTGTCATGCAAAGAACATGACCACACCTTATTCTCTTCCACTAACACAATGCCCCACACTTGCCATGGGCAGGTAGCTGGATCCTAAAGAACTAGTTCTCGGTGTTGGTTTTGTAATTCAATACTGCAGTAAATGTCCATGGTTAAATCGCGCTTGACATGAACAAGCATACTTGGATTACAGTTTTGAATGTCCCCTATAGTTGAAATCCTCCCACAGGTCAACCTTAATGAAACCAAAGTCTCCCTTGGGGCCCATTATCCCCAGGATACTGCCTGCTTTTGAAGTACAGAAGATCAGAGAGTCTTTCTGCTCTGTGATTTTACTTCAATACATCAACACTGTTATGCCAAGGAGCTCTTAATGTGATAGATCACTACTGAGTGATACAATGATCAGATTTAAAAAATGTAATAGTAATGCCTTTAATATATACAGTATAACCAACATTACTATACTAAAACAATAGATATGTTAAAATAGGTTTTATATTTTTATTTAGAGTGTAACGAAATTATTGACATTTTGGGTTAAACGGACATAATTTAACAACTTGCAAACCGGATGACTCACCCTTTTTGCAATTTTTTTTCTTGCCAAGTAACATGATTCTACTAACATGTCAGAAAGATTAGCCTTCCATAATATACTGCTTAGGAAATTTGAGTCAAGTGCCCTACCTTTTGTAATGATCGCTTGGCCAGTAGGATCATTGCTAAAAAGGACTTTATTATTAATATTTAAAGAACTTCACCTTAAACTCTATCTTAATCGATATTTTCCAAGGCTCTCCAGTCTGAAACGTGAATTGCAATCTGGAGTTTACTATTCTAAGCAATCTGATTTTTTTTGTGAAGTTATTTCTATCATTCAAAATAACCAACATTAAAAAAGACTAGACATGCATGGTGTTGTCCCCACATTTGCCAAACATACAAACATTTAAATGGCGATGTATAGAGCTGCTATCGCTCTCTATTACCCCCTTAAAGCAATGCACCAAGCCGAGAGCATCTCTCTATACATCACAAATGGGGTTAATATTACTAATCTTTAACAGAACTATTTGCTTGCATTAAAGATTCCATCCTAAAAAGCTGCTATAAGCTGGATACCGCTTTTGCGCAACCCTCTTTTAGCACACTGCCACAACCGCAGTAAAGTTGCACTTAAAGCCGCTTTAACCCTTGGTGCGGTCAATGTGACCATAGCTAGCAATTCAAGACTTAAAATGCTGTTAGTGCATGTATGTATGTATGTATGTATGATTCTATTTATAAAGCGCCACTTGGGTACACAACACTGTACATTATAAAATACAGAGTATACAAACAGATAGATAAAAATTAAATACATCGGTTAAGAAAGCATATATATAAATTATGTATAAATGGATATAAGTACAACAAGCCTCGACACATTAAGAATGAGATCCCTGCCCGGAAGAGCTTACAATCTAAGTGGCTCTCCGAAGTAAATCTCCTCTTTAGTTCCTTAAAGGGCATATTCACCCCCTAAACTAAAATTTAACCCACTGCTGGCCCCACAATGTAATGGTAAAAAATCCATATCTTTCTCCTCTACTTCATATGGTTGTCCTGCCGTATGTATTCAAAGTCCTGGAAACTGAAGAGTAGGAGCATTCCTGTGTGTAAAAATGCCCCTCCCCTTTCCGTCTTCCTGGAGGACTCTGGCATGCGCAAGAGAGAATGCAATAAATGGGCGCCAGTGGTTATTGAACTTAAACAGTATCTTATTTATAAGAAAACTAGAGACCCATTCAAGTCAATGGGAGAGTGATAGTTCGAAAAGTACGGGTGTTTTACAGCTAAACTAATACAATACCATTTGTACCATTTTCTAAAAGTGACTCAAAGTGCATACTAACAATGGTAACTAGCTCTAAATGGCTGTGGCACCTGGGAAATGGTCTGGGGAACATGTCACAATCACCAAAACTCGTAAAAACACTTGTGGAACACGAGCGGGCAATTGTCGGGTTTTCCGCAAGCTACATTCGAGGGTTACGGCCAATTCAAAGGGTTACCGAACAATACTTTAGAGGGTTACCGGAATCGGACAATACTTTCGAGGGTTACCGAAAACGAACAATACTTTCAAGGGTTAGCGAACGATACTTTCAGGGTTACAGGAAACGAATGATACTTTCGAGGGTTAGCAAACGATACTTTCGAGGGTTACCGAAAATGAACGATACTTTCGAGGGTTAGCAAATGATACATTCTAGGGTTAGCAAAATCGAACAATACTTTCGAGGGTTACAGGAAACTAATGATACTTTCGAGGGTTAGCAAACGATACATTCGAGGGTTAGCGAAAACGATCCGAACATCTGAGGGTTACCAAAAACTATCCGTTCATTCGAGGGTTACTGAACGATACATTCTAGGGTTAGCGAACAGCCTGTAAATTCGATAATTGTCGAATTTATAATTATTGAAAATACAACCGCAAATCCAGAGAAACAAACTAATAAAGTTTGGCTCGAACTTGGGTTTGAGTCCATCCCTAAACAGAACAATATTGATAAGGTATTGCAATTAGCACAATAGAGGTGACATAGCATGGTACAGATATTGCATAAATACTCACAAACCAGAGGAATCAGAGACAGCATAAATAACAATCAGCTTGTAAATGCCACGCCAGCTCTCAGGTCACTGTAGTGGAATCTTCTACCCTTATGTCTGGCACTATGTCCTTATTCTTGGGTAGTATACCCAGGACTCTAGTCCTTACTAAATCTCCTTGTAGGAGTTCAGGCTGCTCACTAGCTACCCTACTACTATCTATCATTCCTGGAGTGATCAATAGCAGAATCACTCCAGAATCAAACTGGGCCTACCTGTTATCAAGGTCCAAGGCTCTTCCCCTCTCCTCCGGGGAAACGCCAGGAAGTAGGAAGAGACTGAGCACATAGGTAGGCTGTATTCGATTGGCAGTGGAGTTTGATTAGCTGGCCAGGTTATATGCTTGTTTGAAGAGGTGGGTAAAGGCGAATACAAGTCTTTAAATCACTGTTACATTACCCTGCAGCTCTAAAACTGCCTCATATGGTACATTTTTACAGGAGAACGAAAGTCTAATATATTATGTTCAGGTAGTTTTCCATATAATGATAATCTAAACCAATTTATTCTTCAAAATGTTATTAGTTACCTAAAAATTAACGTTATTTTTTGCTACTGCCGCTCCTCCTATTCTTCCCAAGCTCCTCTGCTTTTGGTTGTACCTCACATTATTATATAAATAGACCCCAAAAATAAATAATTTACAAAAGGGATTCAGTTTTATTCATAGACTTCCCAACTTCTAGTTACACCAACTATATAAGCATATTAAAACAACCAAATTGGCTGGCTAGCCCACAAAACAATCTTTAGCATATAAGTTACAACACATTAAAACCAATATTAAGTATTGCTAGCCTAGCCTGTATATAATTATTAAAACTTCCTATACAGTATATAGTCCTTAAAAATTGTGCAACAGTAAAAAAGTTGTACCTCACATGAGCCAAATCCTTTATTTGCATAATACCCATAGACGAAAAAAGGGTTTAAATCACCACTAGCTAAGGACCATGAGAAAAAGGAAGAAACAAGGCATTCATAATTTAAATGGTTTTAAGGTATTTGTTAGCAATCAAAATGTAAATATATAGCAGATACTGTCCTAATTACATGGGGGATCACCTTTATTTTTAGACATTAATTCTCTTAATTCTTATTAGAAGTAAAACAAATAGACTGTAATGCAAAAAATACTCACCTGCTTTGACAGCTCAAATAATTTTGGTTTACATTCTGAAATGTTGGAGACCTAAATCAAGAGACCATCATGTTAAAGGGTCACTATACTCACTGAAACAACTTTACATTTTCTGAAACTACAATTTGAGACAAGTAAAATGATGGTACTCACATATTGATCTGTGCTTTCTTTGTCATAAAATTATTAATATTTAGTGAGTACTCTTATTTCTCCCCCCACCCTCCCTCACTCACTGCCTTCTTTTAGTGTCTGCGACACTTATGTGTTCTGCACAGCCTCACCATGGACACTGCTCTGCTTACACATCTCCCTCCCCCTCCTCCTGCTGTCTTTTCTCTGCCGATTCTCTTAAATGTTGCAAAAGGGGACTGGAAGGCAGCCAAAGAGGTCAAGCATGGGTTACATATTATAATTTCTGCTTCTGGAGTGACAGGTCTTTTCCTGTAAATGCTGTGATTAAAATGATGATTTCTCAGAATCTACTGCTCAGATTTAAAATCTGAAAAAAGTTTTGAAGGAGTGGAATCTTGCTGTATATCTAAATGTACTTTTTTGAAAATTAGATTTTTTAGAGTAAAGATACCCTTTAACCCTTTCCCTGCCACAGAACGTGAATATAAGTTCTCCATTGAAAAGGCTCAAACTGCCACAGAACGTATATTCATGTTCTGTGGCTTCCCCTTTAAAAAAAAAAAACACGGAAGTGCTAGGGGCAATCGAGGGGCAGTATTCAGGTGCCCACCTAGCCCCCTCGATCCCCCACCGGTTTCAGCAAAATCCAATGGGGGGATTGGGAGCTAGCACTCTTTGAAGTGCTTACCGGGAGGTCCATAGCAGAGGAGGAAGAGATCGCGATATGGGAGACCCCAGTGACGTCACTGAACTTCCTCCTTCACCGGGGTCTATTCCACGTCCGCGTGTGTAACCATACATATGGCATACCGTTTGATTCAGGACATTTGGGGGATTGACATTTGGTAACTTTTATTTACATTTCATGGGGTTTTGGCATGATTTCTACCTTTGAAAGATGATTTTTGTTCTTTTTTTCAGAAAATCTGTGAAAAGTGTGAACTTCTACGAAGAACTGCTCCCACACAATTGATAGTATGAATGAACGAACTGCAGCATTACATAGCGGAAGATGTGTAGATTTCAGGAATATATAGTTTGTGGAGGTTATTTCTAAGTTTTGGGGGTGCTTTGTGAAAAAAAATGCAGACTGTTGAAATTCGGAGTTATATTCGGCTAAATATTTTCGCTGTTTCTGAGCAATCGTGCATTGTCTCACTTCCACTTCCGTGTGTTTAACCATGCATATGGCATACCGTTTGATTCAGGACATTTGGGGAATTGACATTTGGTAACTTTTATTTACATTTCATGGGGTTTTGGCATGATTTCTACCTTTGAAAGATGATTTTTGTTCTTTTTTTCAGAAAATCTGTGAAAAGTGTGAACTTCTACGAAGAACTGCTCCCACACAATTGATAGTATGAATGAACGAACTGCAGCATTACATAGCGGAAGATGTGTAGATTTCAGGAATATATAGTTTGTGGAGGTTATTTCTAAGTTTTGGGGTGCTTTGTGAAAAAAAATGCAGACTGTTGAAATTCGGAGTTATATTCGGCTAAATATTTTCGCTGTTTCTGAGCAATCGTGCATTGTCTCACTTCCAGTTCCGTGTGTTTAACCATGCATATGGCATACCGTTTAATTCAGGACATTTGGGAGATTGATATTTAGTAACTTTTTTTTACATTCCATGAGGTTTTGGCATGATTTCTACCTTTTGAAGTTGTTTTTTGTTAATTTTTTCAGAAAAGTGCAAATTCTACGAAGAACTGTACCCACACCATTGATGGTAACTGAGCCATCGTCCATTGTCTCACTTTGTGGCTATTCACTTCCACGTGCGCGTGTTTAACCACACATATGGCATTTAGTAACTTTTTTTTACATTCCATGAGGTTTTGGCATGATTTCTACCTGGCATGTTGTTTTTTGTTCATTTTTTCAGAAAAGTGCGAATTCTAAGAAGAACTGCGCCAAAACATTGATGGTATGAATGAACGAACTATAGCGTTACATAGCTGAATTTCAGGAATATATAGTTTGTGGGGGGGATTTCTGAGTTGGGGGGGTGTTTCGTGGGAAAAACTGCAGACTGTTCAAATACAGGGTTGGCTAATTTTTTTTTGCTGTTACTTACACTTGGCATTGGTCACGCTCTGGGTTAGTTGGTAGCCATGTCTCTTTGTAAACCCATGAATGTGGCATACCATTTTTTTTGGGAGGGGTTAGGCTTTCATATTTGAGATGCGTTTGAACTTTCCTCCACAGTTATTAGCTGAAATTCGCATTTGATTTTGCGCCCAGGTATTTGCATTTTGATCGAAACTTACCTCACTTAAAATATCCTGCGGGTATGTGGTTTTTAAAAATATTTCAGTTGTGGGGATATTTTAGTGATTTGGTAGATATTCAATGTTAACCGTCAGAAGTGGTTATACATTTCAATTTGGTGTAATATTCTTGAAGGTGCAGTTTTAGTTGGAGGGGGGGTCTCCTGTACAGTATACACGATTTACTGGGGGGTTTCCTACTGTAACTGTGTACTTTGAACCAAATGTGTCTAAAATCCTGAAAATTCTTCTGGCATTTAACACATGGAAAGTGGGGAATTCTGCTGGCAGCGAAAGAGTTAACTGTACCTATGATGTGTATTAAAAAATGTCCAAAACACATCTGAAGTAACATTAAAGATGTTAAGCATTAAGACTAAAAATTCTAATCAAAGATTCACAGGAAGGAGTGTTAATAAAAGAAAAGACTGACAGATTTATTAGCAGTCTTTCAGCAAAGGTGGTCAAGGTTATTAGCACTGCAGGTAAGTAGTAATGCAAGGAGAAATAATGTATTTTGAGTACTAAAGGGGCAATGAATTTTATTAGGGATGGAAACCAAGCAAATACACAATAACAAATAGGATGTATTGTTATATGAGATATCATCTGGCTTCTTTCAGAACTTTGGGTTTTGTCAGCTTTGTTAGGCATTTGTTTTACACAAAAATGTTCTTACCTGAAAAGCAATGGTATGATTCAGAGGAGGAAGTGGGCAAGGAATGTACCATTTTTTAATTACAACCTAGAGAAAAATAAAACAGGGTTGACCAGCAAGAAGTGAAAAATAATTTCCCTGTCTTTATGGAAACCTTCATACAGTATATAACATTACATGACATTGTACAGAATAGCCTACTGTGCTTGGCTATTACATCGACAAAAGGTAGAAATCTTAGAGTCATTTATTTATTTATTTTTATCTCAAGTGGTTGATTTGTTTTACACTCAAAGTACGTTGAAACTGATTAAAAGCCAGAATGTTCTAAAGCAGTTGATCATTAAGCCAGCCTATCGATCTGTCCGTATGTCAGTCTGTCTGCATATACAATTGCAGTTAAAATTCCAGATGTATGGGGGGGGGGGGGGGGGGAAAGAGAACTACCATTTCGAAACATTTAATTAAAATTCTCCTTGGAGATTTTGTAAAATAAAATGTAATTTCCGTATGACATACTTTAGTGTGTTTTTGCAACAATAATAACCTAATGTCAGTTGGTAGGAAACTAATGTACAGGAGAGGAAATGCATTTCCCAAGAAAACAAGCATGGAATCATTACACAAAAAGAAAAAAGGAATAAGTAATTTTGGTCATTAAAACTCAAGTTATTTTAAGAACTTACCACAACGGCAAAGTACACCATAAAGAAAAATGACAAACTACTTGTGTAGCCAAGAAAGCCTGTAAAATAACAGTAAAATAAAAAGCAATTTATATGGAACCCGATCTTAATGCAGACTTAAAGGTTTATATTTCTGGTATGTTTTATTTAACAGTGCGTGGTATCTGGAGTTTAGGGCTCAGAATAACAGCATTTCCAGTGCCTGTCACAGATCATTTATGTTGTTTTGCACAGCAGAATTAGAACTGGCTTACCACTAATGGCATGCTATAAGTAAAGGCTGCCCTTTAATGTTCTGCTGTAAAGATTTTATTTTAGTGTAACAGACAACATACTACTGCAACCCAAGTAATAACTTAACAAGCCAGGCCCCTGAGTGAATAGAATGAAAATAACCCAAATGACCCTCTTCCCTTTTAATCAATGTGTCCGTTATTTCTTAAGAAGTTTACTTTTTAATTCCATACCGATTTTGGGAAGAAGGGCGAGGGGGAGAACAATGCAAATAGAAGTGATTATCAGCAACAATCTGCCATCAAGGTACCAGTGCCTAAAACAAAAAGTAAATGGAATCATAATGGAAAATAAATAAATAAATGGACCACTATCAGACAAAGCTGTGAAAATGTCTGCCTTTGTCTCACTTAAAAATAAAACAGCATACTGGAAACCGAAAGGTTCAGCACAGCAAAGGCAGATATTACTTGGCTGCTCACTAACCAAAAAAAAAAAAAAAAAAGTCTCTTCCGGCCAGGCTTCATACACACGTAAGATCGTGCCAACCAAAGCGTCTGAAGAACTTTCAAAGAATTACCAACACTTGTTCACTTTGACAATCTTGCCTGTGTAGCAGCTCCCATCATCGTTATTTGTTATCCCTCCTGCTAGATCAATCAACGACAGGTGCCACTACACATGTAAGATTATTGGTTGGAGTGGTTGACAGTTGGACACTTGTCAGCCACTACTGGTTGGCCGTAATCTTACGACCATAAAGGCCTTTACTCTATATGCAGAATAATCTATTGTTTCGGTTGTAAAATGCCACAAACAAAAAAAGTGACAAAAACAAAAATTATTTACTTAAGGAGTTTAAATACAAATGTATTGCAAAACTATGACCTCTTACATTGGCACACTTACGGATATTTTTGTGGGTGTCAATCAGTTTATGAAGACCAGACATGACCCACAACCCCAATAGCAGCTCTATAAAGAGGGCCATAAGAAGACCTATATTGTAATTGAACAGTTAAATGACTAAGCAATTGTTAAAGGAAACAAGAATTCTTCCCAATTATCACTGTACTGTTGTTGATCTGTTACCTATTTCTTTAGATATCCAGTCTAAAACTTCTTATATTTTAGCTGTCAATCAAGTGTAGTATTATAAACTCTTCTGTTATGTGTAGTTTTGCTGGAATGTTGACAGTGGGTATGTGAACTGCATGGTGGGAAATTCTGCTTCATATGGATTACCGAGCATGCTTAACCTCGCAGAGAGTCAGATAGTCTGGCAAGGGGTGGCACTAAGCTTGCGCGAAACAAGTTCTGGATTGAAGTCATATGGCAACACAAACACATAAGAGTAAGTGTTGGTTACATGTATTCATTTATAGATTAAAATTATTTTGTTGGGTACCACACATGATACGATCATATTGTGAATGTGCCCTTTAGCGCAGTCATAGTCTGACAAATGTTATCTCAGCTAGAAAGTTAGGTGTCTGTGTGATAGTCAGGAACAGAGCATAATCTTCATGAGTGAAGGTGGCTTTAAACATGTCCATTATTGGTACATGGCCAAATCAGATCTCTTTGGACACGTATGAAAGGATTTAAAAAAAAGGTCTGTGACTACTAAGAGAATGTTTCTGGATATTATGTTAAATGTTTGCAACCACATAAAATGTGTATATAATGAACTTATAAAATTAGAAAAAAATTCATACATGGATAGAGAATTGGTTATTCAATCGCAAACAGAGTGGTGGCCAATGAAGCTACATCTATGTGGGCTAAAGTTCTAAGTGGAGTGCCCCAGGGTTCTGTACTGGGGTCACTTCTTTTTATTTTGTTCATAAATTACTTAGAAGGAGGCATTGAGAGCAAGGTCTCTGTGTTTGCGGATGACAAAACTATGCAGAGCTTTGGAAACTTCAAATGATGTGCAATTGCTGCAATCAAACCTGGATAGATTATCAAAATGGGCAGCAGAATGGCAGATGAGATTCAATGTTGATAAATGTAAGGTGATGCATTTGGGGTTTAACAATCCTGGTGCCACCTACACCATAAATAACTCTGCGTTAAGTGAATCTCTAATGGAATTTGGGGGATTCTAGTAGACAATGCCAGACAGCAACGTCTCGAGCTAGCAAGATATTGTCTTTTATACAAAGGGGAATAGATTCAAGAGAGAAAAATATTATTCTCCCTCTTTACAAGACACTGGTAAAGCCTCATTTGGAATATGCGGTGCAGTTTTGGAATCCCAAATACAAAAGAGACATGGAAGCAGTTCAGACAAGGACAACAAAAATAATAAAGGGAAGCAAATGTACAGAGTCCTCCAACCTCCAGAAATCCTCTGGTGAATACACGTGTCCTGTTCCAACCAGGTAAATCAATTTTAGAAGAAAAGAAAAGGTAGCACCAGATATAGTAAGACTCTCAAGGATATCTTTCTGCTGCTTTATTTTGCACATTACATGTTTCGGACGCTGGGTCCTTTATCAAACACATGTAATGTGTGAAATAAAGCAGCAGAAAGATATCCTTGAGAGTCTTACTATATCTGGTGCTACCTTTTCTTTTTTTCTAAAAATAATAAAGGGAATGGAGGGGCTTGACTATGCAGGCAGATTAGACAAGTTAGAGCTATTTACATAGGAGAAGCAACTTTGACCAAACGGACAGTGCTTTTTTTTTTTTTTTTTTTTAATAGATCATAATGAATAAAATATTGAACCCACTGTTTGTAAATTGCATTATTTTGCTGCTTAGGCCGACACTTACCCACTGTGTTCCCCAGGTAAGAAACCTGCAATAGCAGCTGGCATCTCAGACTTTATGACAAACAAATATGATGACATTGCTAAAATGAGAAACAAAAAAATTTTGATTTTAGATTGATAAAAATTATATTAGTACTTTTATGTATTTTTTTAATTTCCCTAACATCCAAATGCTGTTAAAGCGCTTTACAATGACACAGATTCATACACATCAGGCCCCTTACAATCTAAGCACATTTATTTGACACATACAACCTATCATTATGTCTTTATGATTGTGGGGGAGACCGGAGTGCCCGGGGGAAACCCACGCAAGCATGGGGAAAACATACAAACTTCTTGCAGATGTGTCCAAGGGTGGATTCAAACTCAGGACTACTGTCCTAATTGTATCATACCTGAGGAAGAAGTCTAAGCTTGCATTTTCAATCATTTTAGTTAGCAAATAAAAGATATTTTATATCCAAGATGTTTTCATTAGGGGAGATAGTCATTCAGGTGCACTGAAGCGAGCAGTGAGCTGTCAGCCACTACACAGGCAGTACTTTATCAGCACCACTTTTGCAAAGGCCGACCAATAAGGTGGTAATAGTATTCCCTACCTCCCTGGGATAGGGGCTTTAACATCTGAAAAGTTTTTTTGGGGCCTTGTTGCCTTTCAAAGAAAAAAAAAACTACACCCCCCACAACATTTTATACTTACTTTTCCACCCTGAAAATGCAAACTTTACTTGCCGTACCTCCCTGCTGTTTCTGAGATACTGCACTCCACCATTTGCTTTCCCTGTTGTTGCAACCTCCTCTTAAAAGCATACAGCGCACATCAGCAGAGAAGGCAGACCAGTCCGCAACAGTCATTCATTGGTGATGTGGTTGCTGCCTCGGGGAGATGCCAGGAGATCTGTGAAGAGTGCAAGGTATTTCACTTCAGGAATGCCAGGGAGGTAAGTACGGTTTGTAAAGTTAGGATTGTTAGGGTTGGGGAAGGTTTGTATAAAATTATGAGGGAGGGGTAGACATGCCCTTTATTATGCTAATGACGTTTCTGAAGTGTACGTTAAGTGAAATGGGGTATATTTAAAAGGTTTCACTATTTTTAACATTGACGCACATTGTGGCAAAAACTGCTCATTTGTATTTATAAAGTGGACAGAAGTATTTTTTGCCATTAAGCCTCAAAAAAAATAAAAAAATCGCCATGTCTGAGGTGGGGATATTAAGTTAGTGGGAACTGTTCTAGTTACCCATTGGAAGGATGTCAGTACATTACTATTCCCCATGGTGGTTTTCCCAATATACATACATGTCCAGGGGGGTTGTCAGGCAATTTTCATTTATTTGCTGAGTAGGAAAAAAAAACAGTAAATTTTTCATTATTTTAGAATAAAGCTGACTGGGGGTCTTATTGCCATGTATACAGAATATTACCCCCCCCCCCCCGAGTGTTTTAACTGCTTAAAACCCCCCTACTATGTTACCTAATTATCAGCCCTGGTCTGGTATTAACAGAAATTCTTGTGACATTTCTTTATTTTGACGCATTATTAAAATAGGTATCCTACTTTGTAAGTAGGATACCTAGCATTATCCATAGGATAATTATTTTAAAAAGTGCACAGACTAACTGTGCCACATTATTGCAAATAAAAAAACTTGCCAATTGGATGGACTCATGAAGGAATTTCCCCCCCCTTCATGCTGTATCCTCAGGATCAATTGTTAGGCAGGAAATGTATGGACTGGATGGACTGCCTTTATTCAACCACAAATACTATATTATATTAATCCAATGTATGATTATAGAGGGATCACTTATTTATCAAGAAGTTATAGAAATGTTAAATGGTGTTAACCTACACACTTAAGATCATAAAAAACGAAATATTCTTGTACAAAATGTCTTATTTCAGGAAGTATCTAACAGCTGTTTGTGGCCTCTGACACAGATGTTGTCAAATTAACAAGTGTCCTTTATTCCCTCATTTTAAGCTGGGTACACACATTAGCGATATAGGGCCGATCCTGTCTTTACCGACGGGATTGGCCCTATTTCGCCAATGTGTGTACGGGAGAGACAGGCAGTCAGTCTGATGAAGTGACTTGCAGTCACAAAACACGTCAGGGTGTTCATTCTGTTTATCTACCTTGCTGCACCGCTTGTACTATGAATAAAAATTTACATTTCTGCACCTGGTAAAAAAGTCATCCCCTTTGTGTGTTTTTTAAATCAGTTATAGCTCGACTGATTACCCAAACACTGGGGACCAGAACATTAAAGTTACCAGATAACATTAGATAGAGCACATTCAGAAAAATACAAGCTGCCTCTCTCTGACACAGAACAGGGATTTTAATGTAGTCTTTTTGCAAAAATTTTAAAACACTATGTCCCTAAAAATGATATAGAAACTTTATCTTATTCTATTAACAGAATGAAGCAAACACGGCAGTAAAATCTTCTAATATTATAAGCTGGTATTTGTATCACTCATGCTGACTAGAAAGTAAGCTGCTGGGGCTTCCATTTTGGTGAGGAGACATCTGTAGGGATTCAATATTATGTTTGCAGTTCTGGGCAAACGCCATTTTGCAAGACCTGTAGCCACCTAAATTCACTTCTTAAAGTCACGTTAAACAGATTAACGTGGCTTTAAAGGACATGTCCAGCCTCAAATAAAAGTTACGCATTATACATAAATGTCAAAGATGCCCTTGAAGTGACTTACCTATCCTGATCCCTCGGCCGCTCTGCACTGCTCTGCCGGTGCTTCTACCTGTTTGCAGCTGTCAAAGTCAATCAATGTACAATGTGACGTCACGGCCAATTACCTGACGGCCCCTCACCACCTGGGTGCTGCCCCCTGCACCTGTTTTGAGCAAAATCAGGAGCAGTGAGGCTGTGATGACATCGGCTCACTTTACTTCCTGGAACAGAAGCGGGAGGGGGGCAACCTGACATTGAGGGAATGGGTTAGATAAGTCACTTCAGGCGCATCTTTGGCAAGAAGAGATCGCAAGTTCGCAGCTCTCCTCAAATGTGTATAAATATATATTTTAACTACAGACCCTCTGAGATCTTTACAAATTCATATTGATTTAGTTATGCCTGCACTGCTCATCATCCATTCAATTTTGTTGAGTTTTCTGTATCTACTTTTATAACCAGGTACCTTCTATAAATATACACAGCTTGTAAAATGTTCTTGTTTCCATATACGGATGATCCAGGTTTCCAAGCCCAAGCCTGCAATTAAAAAAACCCACAATGCAGCCACCACCCATACAAAGCAATTGCAGGGAATTTTGTGTGGCCTGCCATCTGAATACTATGAACAATAATAAATGGTCCTAAATATAAATGTTTAATTTATGATTACATCCTGCATTGTCAGTTATTGTAATACAGCTATGGAAGAATGACCTGAGTGTATTTACAATGGATTAAAAAGACAATCAAACTTTCAACACTTGGTGAAACGTCATCAACTACTTATAGGATTAATTAGCCATCCCTAAACAAACAGATGCACTATGGGAGGAAACAACATGTTTATTTTATGGCTTAAGGGTTTTCCCTTTATTTAATATACCTTGCAGTTCATGGGAGCTGCTGAAAGAAGTGCTAGATTCCTTCATTGCGCATGAAATAATTATCCTCTTAAGGGTGCTAAAGGGTTGTATTTGCTTAATTGTAACAGGATAGAAAGGACCAACAAACAAACAAACAAACAAACAAACAAACATCTAGAAACTTTTTTAAAAGCACTTTAAAATGAGAACAAAACCCTCACACTCAGTTGAATACATTTAATTAAACTAACATGGAAAAACAAACTTAAGAAAAACAATGTAAAACACAGTAAATGTGATTAAATAGAAGAAATAATATGTGAAATTGTTGGAAACAACAGAAGCATTACAACTATAATCCTTTAATCTGAACAACACACATATGCATGTAAAAATGCTCCAAATCCCTGTGTATTTTTAAGATCATAATGGTTTATTCAGGGCTGCTTTCCACGTCAGTGCAAGGTGATAGGAGTGTAAGTTTTCCAGGCTGCCAATTAACTTTGTTAGGTTTTTTAAAATGGCCCCCACTTAAGTGTTTCCAGAAAAGCTGCAAACCCCAATACCAGCGAGCGTTTGTGACATTCATTGGCCTGGTCTAACAGGTCTAAGCACATTACCAATAAAATAGCAATCCCATCCCCTAAAAAAAATGACTGACAGATGCTGTCTGTCATTTGTTTTAAAGATCACCATACACACAGTCCCAAGCCTTCGGGACGTACACATTTCCCTCAGCTGCAACAATCCCGAGGCAGACAAACGTTCATTGTCGGCCCCAGGAACGCTCAGAACGGCGGTACACACTTTAAAGATAAAGGGGCAGTTACGATGGATCCGACGGAATAGCGCCTTTATTGTTAAAGTGTACACCCAGTTTAAATCCTAAATAGCCAGGCTGAGATATTTGACCCAGCAGTGCAATAAGGAAATGTTAGCAAAGATATCAAATAAGATTATACTTGTTTCTTATATCTCCAACTTCTTTTATTTGTGAAGGTTCTCATTCATCCAGGTCATGGTATATCTGTTGTATCAATAGATTCAATGGACTTGAAATGTAGTCTTGAATACGTTAGCTAGTTCATTCGGATGGCTTTCTCAATTCAGAATGACTTGTACAAGAATCTGTGGCAATTAAGAAGCCCCGCCCCCCCCCCCCCCCTAGAAATAACCAAACGTTCTTTTCTGAAGAAATTTAGACAGTTACAGCAGTAGTATACAACTGGGCATACTCAGTGCCTATGGCAGGATGGGGCAGAGCAATGGTGCTGGTGATGTCAACGCTCACAGTGCTTGCTGGAAACACCATCCTTTATATCTGTTGTATTCAATTAGATCAACTGGACTTGAAGTTTAGTTCTTGAAGACGTTTCGCTAGTCATCCGACTGGCTTTCTCAATTCAGAATG
The DNA here is from genome assembly GCA_019447015.1 of Hymenochirus boettgeri. Classification (NCBI taxonomy): domain Eukaryota; kingdom Metazoa; phylum Chordata; class Amphibia; order Anura; family Pipidae; genus Hymenochirus; species Hymenochirus boettgeri. The sequence goes on from CM033476.1 coordinate 265,083,941, forward strand.
ACTTGTACAAGAATCTGTGGCAATTATGTACCCTGGAAAATCCCAATTAGCATATCACAGCCAGGTGTTAAGGGTGTGATTAGATAGTGGCTAAGAGGTGTTATAGGAACGCCCAGAGTAAGGTGTTAAAACAGCATTGTACATGGCAGACAGTTGGCCATTTATGTGAAAATAAAGAAACCAAGCCTAAATAGAGGTGGGGGGGTTCGACACCAACTGTGTCGGTCCCTTGCATTGTCTCGCAAGCAGAGGGCCGGCAGCGCGGCGGGGGAAAGAGGGGAGGTAAGTAAAGTTTGGGGAACTTTCTAAGAGTAAAAATAGAGCGGTTGGGGCTGGGGGGACAGGGGGAATCATATATTAAAAAATGGTTTTCAGGGTGGACATACCCTTTAAAGGGCTGGTACTTGCGGTTTAGGAATTAAACACAGGGAAAAAATATTTTGCCAATAAACTTACACAGTAACAGAGGTTGAATAAAGACATACATCCATCTAGCCCAACCTATATACCCTACTCATTAACTCTAACTAACTGTTAATCCAGAGGAAGGGGAAAAAATTAAAAGAAAAACATCTGAAAACAGGAAACAAAATCCTTGGAAATCGGAAAAGTTCCCTGGATCAACCAAAACCACAGTATATGAATTAATACTACAAATTCATAAAATTTAGTATAGTTATCCAGCCCAGGGCTGTTCCTTGGGATGTTGGCACCTGAAATAACTTTGGCACCTATGCCCCCACAGGGAAAGTGGGCATGGCTTCATTGGGAAAGTACGTATGGCTTGCGAAGGTGGCCATGGTTTGTGGAAGTGGGTGTGGACTCAACACTGTTTGGTGGACTGGAGGGCTGACTTTACACTGGCTGGTGAACCGGTAAATAGGCCCACAATATAGACCAGATATTTACTATAAAATATAAGATGTCCACACATACATGTCACACATGCATACAGGTACACGCACATGTGTAGATAAACACATACAAACATGCAAAGACACACACACTCACATACAGAAGAGTAGCTAAACTTAACATATTTCTCCCCGACCACAGTTCCTATCAGTCTCCATTCCCACACTATAACCAAGGGCCCAAGCAGCTCATAAAATGGGCTTAACCCAAGTCCTCTGATATGACCTATTAGTGAACAATGCCCCAGAGTGTTTATTGTATGGCCCATTAATATATTTGTATAAAGTGTAAACAGTCCCAACTTTTCTAATTTGCCAGCATAGTCAAGACTCTCCAACCCCCTTATTATTTTAGGATTGTTAAACTCCAAACGCATCACCTTACATTTATCAACACCGAATCTCATCTGCCATACTGCTGCCCATTTTGATAATCTATCTAGGTCAGCTTGCAGCAGTTGTACTTCATTTGAAGTTCCCAAAACTGCATAGTTTAGTGTCATCAGCAAACACAGACCCCAGTACAGAACCATTAGGCACTCCACTTAAAATTTAAGCCCACATAGCTTTAATGACCACTACTCTCTGTACATAATCTAACAAAGAATACTCTATCCATGTACAAATGTTTTTTCTAGGCCAACACACCTCAGTTTATACATGAGTCGCTTGTGCGGCACAGTATCAAAAGCTACGCTATGCCAGAATCTACATACTTACTCACCTCTACATAAAAACCAAGCAACTTCATCTGAAAAAATCAATTTCTCATAATTCCATGCCGATTACTATTTATAGGTTCAGTTCTGGAGACAAAGTCCAGAATATGATCCATACCAATAACCTTATAGTAAATCAGAATAGATTACGAGGCAGGGACCTCCTTTCCTCCTGTGGCAAAGCTCTAGCATTTCTATTTTTTTTTTTACTCAACTATTTATCCCCCTTGTATAACTTTATTGTATTTTGTTACTGTACAGCGCTGCGTCCCAAGTGGCGCTTTATAAATAAACTATACATACAAGAATATGCACATACATTCTAATTTATAACAATTTAGATATGCAAGTACATATTGATTCTTCTTTATATTGCGGAATACATTGCACAATTTGTTTTATCTATTCACATCAGGCTATTCTTCAAAAGAGTTTACAAATTTTGAAGCCAGCTTAATCTATTCAATAGTACTATTTAAAAAGGGTCAATTTTAAGTGGTGAATATTTTCAACAAAATAAGGGTTTTCTTTTAGAAATTCTTTTTTGGAATTTTTTTTTTAGGAAGAACCTTTCACAATCTGTTCACCTTCTACTTTCTCTTTAACAATAGTCAGGTTTACCTACCAGTTTTCAATTTTCGCTTTCCTAGTTTGAAGAGATGGGAAGAGTGCGGTTTTAAAACAAATTCAAAACAAAAGGAAAACCAGCCAATAAAAACAAGTCTGCAAGACCATCAAATGCTTCTGTAGAGCTGCCAGAAACACCAGGAACAGAAACATGAAAATTCATATGGAAAAGTGGTTAGATGTCAAATATTTATCTGTGCATCTTATGTCCCTTTGCTATTTAAATGACAGCATGTAAAATAATTTAATGAACCATTGGGAAAAATAAAACAAAAAATATGTTGAATAGATGGCTGAACTGCACAGGTTCGAATTTCCCCTCCATTATTAAAAATAATTTAAAAAAACAACAAAAAGGATTACAGTCAATACCATAAGACAACTAAACAATAACAAAGGTAGCGGAGCACATTTAACCCAATAATGGCCTGTACCACTATATTTACAAATTCTAAGAACCTTAAACCCTCCTTGTGCAGCCAGACACATAGAAGAAGTAAAAGGCTAAAACAAGGAAGGTCTGACTACAAAAATAACGAATGACAGTAATGTTTAGTCCACAATGGCCTATCCTACAGCTGACAGCAATCGTTGGGCAGCATACACATGGATAATAATTAGCAAATCCAGAACCAATGGAATTTGCCTATTATCAGTAAAGTGTATTTCAAGCCTAAAGCCTTGTACACACGTAAGAGCTTACCAATGAGGCACACAGGTGAAAAATGCCGGTTTCAGACGATAAACGCACGTGTGTATGCGTTCGGTCGTGCGACCAAATGAATGCATACACACACGCGATTATTGTCCGGAATGGGTGTTCGTTGTACGGGTGCAAGCTCTCGTTGGTAAGATTGTACAGGTGTACAAAGCTTTATAGTAGCTTTGGTTAGAATTAATACTATGTAAAGAAACTGGATTCTTCTCACCAGAATTTCTCTCAATCCCCTAAAGATGTGGTTGTTATTATTTGCCCAAGTGAAATTACAAGGAATATAGTTCCTTATCTTGAGATATACCAGGGGTGTTCGTACAGCCATTCTCCAGCTGCTAGTAAAATAGCTCCCTGCATTCCTCAACAGAGCTGCTCTACATTATAGAAAGTTGATAGTTGATGATGTTTAATGTGCATTAACAATGTCCAGAGAATACATTTGTGACACCAACTGTTAAGTTCAAGCAGCGCTCACTTTATATAAAATACTAACAAGAAATGCTCTTGTTAGTATTACAGTTTTAATGGCCAGCAGGTGGCGGTATGGCTGCACAACACAAAATAAATACCTTCCCCCAAAAGGAAACGGATTGCATCAGCTCAATGACATTAAATCCCACCAGTCTTTCAGCAGAGACTCAAGTGCATTTACAAGGAAAGCATCAAGTTTCTTTGCTGGTGTCTAGTTATCTGAGAACCAGACTACTGGCTGTCCTAAATGAAAAAATAAGGGGAAAAAATGAAAGATAAATACACTTGAACTGTAAACACCAATGCCATCCTATATTTATGGTGAGTCCATTAACACTATGTTGGCACACACAGGCTAGAAACAAAAATTAAAATGCTGACACACACTTAGGTATAAAAGGTATCTGTGAAATAACATACTATAAACACTTAGGGGGAAGTGCTTAGGCTACTTTCATTCAAAAGGCATGCGATTGCTTTATTTGTGGTTCCTGAGCGGGTCCAGGTGTTTTGCAGTCAAAATGACATGTTTTAAAGGGTTTTTGATGTAGCTGATGATGCTCTGTTCCAGCAGTAGGATACAATTGGGCATGCTCAAACCAGGGGCTTACTGGTGCTTTTGATGTCACAATTTACTGTGTAAGTAGGAAGCATCACCCTTTATACTGCAGTAAGTTTGGATAGACTGCAGTTTTAAGCATCACCGTGTCATTTTATAGGTAGGCATGTGCTTCCTTTAAGGAAGCAATCTCGGGTGCTGGATTTCTGCCTCACTCACAAAAGTAAAATTTTGTTTCCATTTCCCTTTAAACCCTCACACTTGACTCTGTGTGCAGTTTGTTTCTTTAAAACCAGGGAAAGAAATTAAAAAGCCAGACTGCCCAGGTACAATTTTCACAGGTTGGAAGCAAGAAATCATTCTATTGACCTCTATATATCTGTAGGATCTTACCTTCGGGCTACTGTTATCTAGCACAAATGTATACCACGTGTTCAGAGACATACAATCACAGAGGAGGGTGGGGTGGAGAGGATGCATGAATACAAATAGGAAGCAGGATGTGCAGCAAATTAAGAAACAAGCAAAGAATTTATTTTATTTTTACATAATGTATGTTTAACATCACAGAAACTAATAGCATTTTTCTGCATATTACCGTACCTATTATTGGAAACTAGAAGAGTTATTTACTGATCTGTGCCAACACCATATGATGCTCTTAAACTCTAATCCTTCTACTTAGGAAATATAAACTTACCGATACCTTTTAAGTAAGTTATATTCACATTTTAGTAAATCAATCATTCACTCGCCAAATAATATTACAATACATTATCAAAATGCTAGGTGGGAATTGTAACATTTATACCAAAATGAAACAGGTGGTAAAACTCCTCAAAAGGATTAAGCTTACCAGTACACAATGAGCGAAGTGGAAACAATGTAGTGAAATATTTACAAAACCTTGAACTGCTGGATCTGTGGATTGAAACCCAGTTCTGGACTTCCAGTCCAGAAAAAAAACTTTCAGGCAGATTCAATAAAAGTTCTTATTGTTACAAATGGTGCTATTTTTGCCCCAAACAATAAGATATTAGCTTTCAAATGTTATTGAATCGCCCTGTTAGTTTGAAAAATTCTCATTTACCAAGTAATTAAAAAAAAAAAAGTAATACTAGATGAACATTTTATAATTTCCAGTGTTTAATGTGTTTACTATCAACTGAGTCATATTAAAAACATGCAAGCCAATGCCTTTGACATACATGTCCCTGAGAATGACAACTATGGCTAGTATTAATCTTTTTGGTTTGTTTCTCAGAACACAACAGTGTCCCGAATAATGGGCACAAAAATGAATGCACAGGTGCAGGATCCAATTTGTTACAGTTTTGTGATTAAGACCACTATGAATAAACACACACATTCTCACTTAGTTTAAACATTAATGTGGTTAATTAGTCCCATAAAAATAAACTTACAAAAGAAACAGAAAGTTCATTATACGCAACTGCCCGGCGAGTATGGAGTATATATAACAACCCACAGCAATAGATTCCTGATCTCTCTGGAAAATTTGGCAATAAAGACCTGGGTTCGAATCCTCCCTTGGACACATATCCGTATGTTCTCCCTGTGCTTTGTTGGGTTTCCTCTGACTAGTTTTATTATAACATTTTGGTTTTCTTTAATTTAGACACGGGCTGACCACTAATTATATGTTAAAGGGGAAGTTCAGTGCAAATACATATGCTTTTCAGGAAAAAAGTAGTATTTTTTCATCCCAATGACCTTAAAGGGCAAGTCCAGCCCCAAAATGAAAACTTACATACAGGTAAATCACCCCCAAACCGGTAATAGTTTGAAATGTGAAATATATAAGTCTAACCTGAAATCCTGCACAATGTCCTGTTTCCCTGTTTCTGCTTCCTGGTTCTTCCAGTTAGTAACTGTCAGTTATGGATTTGACAGTTGACATCACAGCCAATGACTGAATGTTAATCCCCTGTCTGCCTCTTCTGAGCATGCCCAGGCTCAGTACAGGTTTCTAAATTGCTCTGTTTCCATGAGGTATCCAGAAGGATAGCAGGCATACAGTAATGAATTCAGAGGATAAAGTAGGATATATCAACACATTTTAAAGAGGCCGTTCTTTCTAAAATGTTGTTTTGAGGGTGGAGTTGTCCTTTAATCTGCCAATTCAGCATTTTGTCTGTGTATAAATAACTGCAACCGAAATACTGACTTCCTGTTTGCAGGACCCCAATAGAGACTGTTATGGTCTTGCCCTTGACCCAGTGCCTGGGTTGATTCAGTTGCTCAGTAGAGATCTGAGCATCTTTGACCCATCCAACAGCCAATCAGTAGAAATTACTGTTAGGAACATTCCAAGGATGTGGTGCATCCTGGTAAGAAGAAGGACCGTTAGAGCCTGAAATGTCAGCTCACTAAATGTCAACAGCAGGGAACAGCAAATCAACTGATTTTCCAAAATGGGAGAGAATATGTAGAATAACTAAGAAGGCATTACACAAACTAACAATTAAACAACTATTGATAATTTCCACTGAACTTTCCCTTTAACCAAAGAATGGAGCATCCAGCTTTCTTTTACTGTGTTCAGTCCCCAAATACAAATAAATCAATATGCGGTAAACAGGTAAGTATTACTCTCTTAAATCCAGCCAAAGTGCACTCCACCCACTGAATAAATACTACAGGGTATTATAGTAAAAAACACACACAAAAAAAAATATATGGCCTGGTATCAATAATTAAATTTATTAAACCAGAAGGAATATATTTTTAAAAATTTTTTTAAAATACAATGAAACAAATTGTAAATACATTTTATTATTGATACTCAAACAATATTTCCATAAAACAAAGTTTCAATCCAGTTGCATATGTGGCATTCAATAAAGGGAAAACCACATCAACCAAGAAAAACTGTTAAGCCCCCGCAGATGTATAATCGACATACATCATATACCACTGAACATGGAGCAGATGATAGCACTTTGTGGGTACTTATTCAGAGAAACGATCGCAGTAATAAAACAATTACAATAATCTGGAGCTGTTAGATATGGAGTATTTAATATAAGGGATAATGCGCCCCTTACAGTATAATATAAGGGTATTATGCCACCGAGGAGTTCCATGACCATACAGAAGCACGAGGCCGTAGGCCGAGGTGGCATAATGTCCTTATATTATACTGTGAAGGAGCGCATTATTTCTTATAATACATAAGTTTTAGATTCCTTCACCCCATTCACATTTTAAATTCTAGCCTTTAAACCCCCAAGCTACTTTCTGTAACTTAAACCCAGTAAAAAGGAACATCCCAGCCCAGCATCTATGTGGTTAAACAAATCTTTGTGGAGGAAAAGAGAGACATTGGTTATGCAGTGACAGGAAGCAGCTCTAGCAGGTTCCGTTAGTGAAGTTAACACTGCAAAAAACACTGAGTCATTGTCCAGGCATGAACACTGGAATGGGCGGAGTAGTGGAATATAAAAAAATATAAGAAAGGAGTCACTTAGTGACATAGCTGAGTGATTTTTATAAGGATATATACCACTGCAGCTCCCATTATAAAATATCACACTTACGTATTATATAATGATTTTACAAGGTGCATCAGAAAGGCATATACAGTGGTTATCCCTGTGGAAAAGAAGACATTAGACAAGACTGCACTATGTGATTTGTCAGTTTTCATCTTACCCAACACACAAGAAATATACAGCAAGAATCTAAGAGGACTCCAGGACATTCTGCCAAAGTATCCCATGGTGCTCCAAAACAGCACTTGACACAATTCTGTAGATACAGTGTCTGTCTTATACAATGTGCAAGATGCTTGTGGATCCTAAGCTTCGTGCACACGTATGATTTCACAGCCAACGCATACACACCACAATGGCGGATCGACAAACGGCCAAACGCATACACACGCGTGTGCTCGGGGGTTGTTCGGGCATCTAGTTGGACGTGTGTACAGACTTTTACTCTTGTTCAATGGGCAGTGCTAAGCTATGATAGAAGGGAGGCTGTGCAAGCAACCTTACTAGAAGATAGCACAGTAAAATACCCTGCCCACTGAATAGAGAATGAAGAAGGTTGTACTGCGGGCAAACCTGTCAAATGTTTTATTTCTGCATTACCCTACATCCGTAAATTTGAACAATAGTCAATCCAGAAATGCATTGTTTTTTTTGCAAAATACTTTGTAGAGTGGTAAAAGAGTAAATTTGGATATCCGTGCTGCAAAATAACCATATGCGCTGCACATAGAGTACAAAGTGCGTTCTGTACCTTCTCTCCTGACCCTTTAAAAACAAAGAGCCTTCAATTCTGGTGATTCTGGAGCGCTCAAAGGGAAAAGTGAGGCATCTACTCACCTGGTGACATTTGACAAGTGGCAGCCTCCACTCAGGAAATGTCAGCAAACACTGATAAAAGCATCTGGATGCACTTCTCCGAGTCAAACCTCCATTGGTGAAAGTTAAGTAAATGGCTTGGCTACTGCCTTTTTGTGCAAACTTCAACATGGTAATTTCCCTAACCTACCAAAAAAAAACCATCAGTAATAAAACCTTTTTCTTCCTGACAAAAGCTTAAAAGAGGACAGTTTCTCACATGCCATACATATTATACCTAATAAATAATGACAATGTTATGCATTGTACTTACCGCCAATGTTCTGAATAAGGATTGTACACGCAACAAGCACCTTGTCCAAAAAAAGGGAAAGCTTTTAAACACATGCAATAGCAAGCAGCAAGTAGATACTAAGACAGCACATTGACATTTTTACCTAAAGCGTAAATAGGCATATGATAAACCCAAAGTAATCCCGGCAAAAACATGCTAATAAATGTGGGTGCTCTGAGTGTATGACAAAATATTAAGAAAATTGAAATGGGAATTTTTTTTCTTCTTTTTTATAAAATGCTTTTGATGTGATGGATGGCAATGGATACCACTAATTAAAAGTTTAATGTTGTAGTATTTTAGAAAGAATATGACTATTTAATTTTTTTAAATTAGATTGTTCTGTCAGATGTTTGGTTTATCAGTAAAAGATGACACTGTACCTTTCCAGATGGACCAAATGCAAACAGACCAAGATCCTCATATGATGTGACTGCTGTTAAAAAAAAGGAAATAATTTGAAGCTTAGTACCATAATGACAGAGTAAAGGGTATCTATAGTCAGAGCTGTAGATTCTGAGAAATCATCATTTGAAATCACAGCATTTACAGGGAAAGACCTGTCATTCCAAAAGCAGATATTATAAATGGTCCCATTTCTGACCTCTTACTAGGACCTTTGACTTCCTGCCAGCACACTTTCTGCAACAATTTAGAGAATCAGCAGAGAAAAGAAGGCAGGCAGTGTAAAGAGAGCAGTTTCCATGGTGAGGCTGTGCAGAATTAAAAAGTGTCACAGACACTACAAGAAGGCAGTGAGTAAGGTATTGTGGGGGCAATTAAAGGGTATGCCCACCCCTTATAAAAAAAATCAATATATTAGGCAGAACCCCTCATAACCTAGTTTCTGTTTTGTTAAAATGTAATAATTCTGCTCCCAGGAAGAGAAATCATACTTACAAGCTCCTCGATCCACCGCCGCGGCTCTCTGGCACTTTAGGATAGTCAGTCACTCTTGGCCGTGACAGTGACTTCACGGCCAATCATTACAACCAATGTGAAGTGAGTGAAGTTTTCCCTGCTTACTTCACTGCTCATGCTCAAGATTTTAAAAAGCTCATTGAGCATGGGGAGGAGACAGATACCTTTGCCAGAATGCAATATATGCTAAATGTTTTTGTTGGCTATCAGGAGACTTATTTAATTTACCTTTTAAAAACGTCATTGTGTCAACATTTGCAGTCCCAGGAAGGTGGTAAAATATGTCACCAAAAGTAGTCATACAATAAATATGTCTAAGTTATTAAATATTACTCACATTTGTCTTTTGGGACCAATGTACTCTAGCTAAAATCCACATCAACCTAAATGCATGCCCACTACCAAAATTAACTATTAGACTATAATATTCATACACCTCTTAAGTTCTTCTACAAGCAGTTATTCGGACCAATGTTTGCTGCTACTGCTGTAGATTTTCGGCTCTTCCAGGTGACGTCACGGCCAATGACTGAAAGGACTTCCTGTGGATTCTCTGAACATGCAAGATGCTCTCTGAGCTTACCCATGGTTCAGAACAGTTGAAGGATGGGCGAACGGAAATTGGGCTGAATAACTGCTTTTAAAAGCATTAAAGAGGTATGTGAGTATTATGGCCTCTAATTGAGTAATACATTTAATTTTAGCACTGGACATTCCCTTTGCATGTTAAAGGGTAACGTCAACCCCCAACCTAAAATTTTCTGTAGATTAGGATACCCCAGCCAACCCCTAATTGCCATTTTAGTTTTTGTAAATACCGTATATACTCGAGTATAAGCCAAGGTTTTCAGGCTTTAAAAATAGCCTCAAAACCCGACCTCGGCTTATACTCGGGTCATGGTAAATTTTCACAATCTGCTGCTGCTTACCGGTACTTCTCTATGTAACCAGCTACGTGTAACTTAATTCTCTGGATCCTGCTGCGCTGCATGTCTGTACTCTGCGGCTGTACTGTCCAGCACCAAGTAGTGGATCCTGCTGGCACTCTACACGCTGCTCTGCATGTCCGTACTCACCGGCTGTCTAACTTACTGCCCGGCTGACGTCACTACTCGGCGCTGGGCAGTAAGTTAGACAGCCAGCGAGTACGGACATGCAGAGCAGCGTGCAGAGTGCCAGTAGGCAGGATCCACCACTCGGCGCCGGACAGTACAGCTGCCGAGTACGGACATGCAGCGCAGCAGGATCCAGAGAATTAAGTTACCTGTAGCTGGTTACATAGAGAAGTACGGTACCGGTAAGCAGCAGCAGATTTTTGCAGATTTATCCTGATTTACCACATGTGAATGTTTTTGGGCCTTTCCTGGGGGGTGCTGTCCATAAAAAAAGCCTCATTCCTTGGCACTAAAGGGGTTTGGAAACTACAACTCCCAGCATGCTGGGAGTTGTAGTTTCCAAAACATCTGGAGTGCCAAGGAATGAGGCTTTTTTATGGACAGCAGAGTTCCCATAATTTCAACCCTCGGCTTATACTCGAGTCAATCATGGGTTCTTACTTTTTGAGGTAAAAATAGGTACCTCGGGCTTATACTCGGGTCGGCTTATACTCGAGTATATACGGTAAGCTCCAGAAACAGACTTACCAGTGTTCGTTCCCTCGGCTTTCTGCTTCCGGCTTGCTGGAATTCACAGACAGGGGTCGGCTGCCGGCTATGCAGAGAGCAGAAGGAACGTGGCCTGGTAAGTCTGTTTCTGGGGCTTGTTTTACAAAAGGGTGAGCTGGGGTACCCTACCCTACAGAAAAAGATTTTAATGGTAAAAGAGACAGCCATGAAGGGATCTGGAGAGCTGGAGGCTTTCCCCTGTATATGCCAGACACCTTAACAAGGACAAGGAAGAAGCAGGGACCGGATGGCTCAAAGACGGTGCTTATTCTTCACTTTCTGGGACTTTGAACAGGCACCGCAGGAGAGCCATTAAAAGGCAGAGGAGTAGGAGGCTTTGTTCCTATTGTGCATAATTTTAACGTAGTGGATCCATGCCCTAGCAATTTAGTGTGGTGTTACGCTGCATTAACGCATAGCAGCGGCCATAATTTTAAGTGGTACCGCTGATGCATAAAACTGCATGACGTTCACTCCTATGTGCAGAGCGTTGTGGTGCACCAAATCGCACCAAAACGCTCTACAGTGTGAACGAAGACCAAGGTAAGGAATTTGTAACACTACACAGTGGGGCCAGTAGTGGGTTAAATTTTAGTTTTGCGGGTGGACATGCCCTTTAAGTTTTGCTCAGATTATGCCAAAAGTTTATTTACTCTACATCTCCTGCAGTTTATAAGTGAATAGGGCATTTCTATACAGGAAACTCTCTTTAAGACCCCAGCTTTTATATAAAAAGGTGCCCATACACATGGACGATACCCATGTAAATGTAAATTCAGTTGCATCTGATGGGATTTACAAAATATCGCATTGTGTATGGATAAGTTGAAGCTGTCAAGCTACTATTGTTGGCATCGCAATCTATCCTTCCGAACTGAAAATATCCGCTGGATCGTTACCCGCTTGCTATATAGGGAGTTGATATTGAGCATTCGCGACTATGGTCAGAACGAACAATCATTTCAGTATATAAGGAATGACCATTCTTGTCTATTAGTGCATAAGGAGTAAGTCCCTGTAACTAAGTTACTAAATATTTTAGGTGCCAAACTGACTGTTACGGATCTGGCAACCTAAATGTACAGACTACTACTGTCAAAAATAATTTGCCCTTTCCTGAATTAGTGTTTTAAATATGCAAGTATGCTGCATTACATTTCAGTACAAAATCTGAAAACTTAGCTTCAAATGTTCACACATTAAATACATACAGCAGGACATATAAACCTACCTGTCTGAAGACACATACGAAGCAATAGGTGAATGGAGTAAGCGGCTAGAAGGGCAACAATCAGCAGCAAGAAACTATGAAGGTAAAAAGTAATATCAATAGATTAATGCAAACCTTTTACTATGCAGTATCAGCACCCCACGATTAAACAAAGCATGTAATCTACATTCAACTTGAGAACAAGGAACACAAACTGTTGAACATAAATTGCTGACTAATTTCCCCCTTTGGAAAGCACATACTGGAGAAGCTAAAAATACTTTAAGAAACTTTTAGTAAGCGCAGACAGGCCTTGAGCTACAAAGCAGACAATAAAAATATTTTGCATGTTATTATTATTATTGTGGATTTATATAGCGCCAACTTCTTCCTTGGCGCGTTACAGTGGAATTTATATACATGAGAAAAACATACATGTTACATACAAGGGTAGTGCAAGTAATACATAGTGCAAATAATGTAAGTGCTGGTCTAGCAGCATTCAGTGTGGTAAGTTACAGCATTACTGTGGTACAATAGGATGGAGTGCCCTGCCCAAAAGAGCTAACTGTCTAGAGGAGATGGGGATGAAACATAAGGTAAAGCAGATCAGTAGATGTAACTAAGTTGTCAATGGAGTATAACTATGTCTGTGATGGGTCAGTAAGAGGGGTAGGAGTGTCCAGATTGCAACCTTGCCTGAAGAGGTGAGATTTGAGGTTGCATTTGAAGATATGAAGTGATGGTGAGTGACGTATAAAGCGAGGAAGGGCATTCCAGAGCAGAGGGGCAGCACGAGAAAAGTCCTGGGAAGAGGTGATTAGAGTGGATGAGAGGAGAAGGCTGGGTACAAAAGATACAAGGTAGAATGCACTCCAAAGAGGAACGTTTATTGGCTCACAATAAACATTCCACTTTGGAGTGCAGTCTACCTTGTATATTTTGAATTCTCTATTCCCTCTGAAGTAGGGGAATTGGACTCTTTGCACCCACCTGGGGATAGTCTGCATATGGACCTTTGTTATATTTAAGGCTGGGTACACATGAAGGGACTTTTTGTTCCAAGCGAGCGCTCGGCTGGGACAAATGTCCGTTGGTCGCGGCAAATTCGTCCGCGGACAAATTTGTGAGCGATCGATCGTGCGGTCCCATAGGGAACCGCACGACCGATCGGAATTTACCGACATGTACAATCGTTTGGCCGATTTGGCAGAATGAACGATCGATGTCGTCCTTGGCCGCCCGCTCCACACCAGCCAATATTTTCGGCCGATCGACCGAAAGTGCCGGGAATCGGTCGGTCGGCCAAAAATAATGGCTGGTGTGTACCCAGCCTAACAGATCAGAGGTGTATGGGGGGGCTGTATTGGAAAGAGCCTTAAAGGGTAAGGTTAGCAGCTTAAATTGGATCCTTTGGGTAATGGGAAGCCAGTGGAGAGATTGACAGAAATGGGCAGCATGTGAGAAGCAGGAAGAGAAGTGAATGAGCCTGGCAGCAGTGTTACGGATTGATTGAAGGGGTACCAGTCGGTTGCTTGGTAAACCACATAGGAGGGTGTTACAGTAGTCCAGGTGAGAGATGACAAGGGCATGAACTAGAGTTTTGGTAGCATTCTGACCAGTTGGAGAGGGTATTAATGTGGTGTTTAAAGGAAAGTTCTGAGTCAAAGATTACTCCCAAGCATTACACGTAAGGTGTTGGGTATATTGGTGTGTCATTGATGTGGATAGTAGTGTTAGGTAGGGGGGTAGATCGAGAGGATGGGAAAATTACAAGTTTGGTCTTATCCATGTTGAGTTTGAGGAAGCTGGAGGACATAAAAGCAGAGATGGCATTTAGGCAGTCAGGTACCCGGGATGTCAGAGTATAAATGCATCAAGCATTTCCCCCAGAGGAGAAATACTGCTGTACTCTTCGCTACCTCATTAACTGGCTTTTTTATGAACTATACAGTTAAACTGTAGTGACATATTGCCCCTATATTTTAAACCTGTGTACAATTAAAAAAAGTGTATTACATGTATAAAAAGGCACAGTCCTGATGCTGATGAAAACTTAAGTGGTTGAAACACTGAGGATGTAGGGAGTTAAGGATTATGGTTTTAAACCCTAATTGTATATTAGAACATTTTTAATCAAATACATACTTTAGCGTTGTAATACCATATATTAAAGGGTATATATTGGGGTAAACAGTTTCCAATAGAAAACAGTAAATCTGTTCATTACACAGTTATTTTTGGTTTTCATTTTGTTTCAGTTCAAAAGTTTAAAAATATTTTTTTTTATTCATGCAATTCCAAATTGATTAAATACAAAAGTATTACCACTTTAAAGGGCAACTGTGGTCTCAAAACAAGTTAGGGTTGAATGAAAGCCTGCAGTACTTCCTTTAAAATGAGCCAACAATAACATCTCTGGCTGGAAACTGTGAGACATTACATTGGGTGAATGTTCAAACTTCCTGCTTCCAGTAGGTTAAGTGACATCACCTGACCTCTGCCCCACCTGTCCACCCCAGGGGGGAGAAGCATGCTCAGTTAAGACTTAATGCTGGGGAAATCAGGAAGTACCTGGGGAAAAAATAGACAGTTGAGAAGGGGAGCCTATTAATGCAGGCAGAGGCTGGTCACATGGCTGAAAACAGGAAGTGTTCAACCAGGAAGTAATATTGATGAACCTTTCCAGCAATAACTTCTCACAAATTGTATCTACAGATGTGATTTAGGTTTTATTTTGAAGGTATGATGGAAGGCTTTTTATATAATCCTTACTAGTTTGGAAGAATTCGAGACAGTTACCTTTTATTATCACAATAAGGAAAAGTACACACCTAAATCCAATGATTCCAGTGCTGGCCATTGCAAATGATAATCCAAGAATACCGCTCCCCATGATAGCATTCATTAAATTGAAAACAGAAAAGCCAAAGGATGTTCCCTCAGATGTCCTACTCTGTGACCTCTGTTTATAATACAAATAAGAAAAATAAGGAAGGATGTGATTATAAAGACATTTTTTTTTTTTTTTTTTTTTAAAGTGGCTTCTTCCTAATCACATTTCAATAGGGAAGAACTGATCGCTTGCAGTATCATGCATTCCTTTTGATGTATGCTGGCAAGCACCTTCTATCGACCATGCCAATAAAAGCTAGTTTATCCGGACCAAAAATACTGTTTGTTTATCCACCTGTGCCGGTCAGTCCAACATCACATTTGATGATCTCCACTATACATATTACATTAGAATTCAAAAATTCTGCTATTCTAATCAAATGTTTGCTCACTTTTTTTGGCACTTATCACATACAGTTATTTAAAAGGCTTTTGTTGGTTGTAATATTTCCCCATACAAGTAACTGTGACCAAACCCTACAGAGACCATAATGAATTCTGAGTAAATGTTAAAGATAAAGTGCAAATACATATGCTTTTAAGAAAAAAAAGAGCAGTATTTTTCCAATCTAATAAGCTTAACCTGCACTTTCAGCATTTTGTCTGTGTATAAATAAATGCTTCTCAAATACCGAGTTCCTGTTTGCAGGACCCCTAATAGAGACCGTTGTGGTCTTGCCCTTGACCCAGCGCTTGGGTTTAATCAGTTGCTCAGTAGAGATCTGACCCATCCAACAGCCAATCAGTAGAAATTACTGTTAGGAACATTCCAATGTAGGGTGAATTCTGGGAAGAAGAAGGACCGTTAGAACCTGAAATGTCAGCTCACTAATGTCAACAGCAGGGGATAGCAAGGGGTAGAAATTCAACAGATTTTTCAAAATGGAAGAGAATATGTAGAATAACTAGGTATACATAATATAAACTAAGGATTTTAGAAATAGTGATTTTTTTACTGAACTTTCCCTTTTATTAAATAGCATAAAAATGCACATGTATACATGTTACACACATGACCGGTAGCCATTTTATAAAGTTTCCAGATACATTTTGTAACATGAAAATGGTGAGTGACTAAAGCGTAGATGTGGCTATTTCCACCATTATTATTTGTAAAGCAGTGATTAGTTTCAGATGAGAATAGAATTTGTAGAACAATAAAATGACCCAGAAACACTTACATTCCCAAGCAGTGATGTAGATTCCTCTTGTTCAGTGTACACACTGTGTCCATACACATCATTAACACTGTGCCCAGCTCTCTGCATTCTACTGGAAAACGAACACAAAACAACTTCAGTAAACTCTGTCAGCAAATCACTTCCCTGATTTCTTTAAACATCTCACGTGACTCCCTGGACCGGGCGATGAAAGGTCTCTGCTTTTTTTTTGCCCATAGACGCAGATTGATGACGTAGGGACTGCCAAGGATTTCTATCAGCATGCGGTGAGCTTTCAATGTGAGGTTTGTCTTTATTTTACATAGCTCACAACTGCCCAAGCCACGGCAGTTGGGCCCTGATTGGCTGCTACTTTTAACTCCAAACAGAGCAGCCAATTGAATTACAGTGTGCATTTGTGAGCAGGACCTGACAGGACCTGGACTTTTCTGCAGCTCAGAGCGCAGGACCGAAGTAAGTTACATAAATTACCCGTCACAGCACATGGCTAGCTATGTCCGTGGCAGTGTAGATAGGTAAAGTGCACCGTGCAGCCCCAGGACAGGATGCTGCGCAGGGTCTATAGGAGGTGCATGGTGTAAACTGTCCAGAGCAGGGAGGGGTTGAGTCAGAGGAAACAGCACCGTGTGAGCAGTTCCTGCATCTCCTCCCTGCTCAGTCTGAACACACAGGGGACCGAGCCAGCACCAACCTATATCCAGCTCAACCCACACACAGCTGCCATCTCCTGCAGACAGACAGACAGGGGAGAATTAAGGACCAGCTCCCCCCCAACACGCCTGTCACCTGTGGGGTCTGTTGGTTTGAATGAGAGAGAAACCTGGTCCATATCTCTCTGTAGAATGTATACAACATGCAGGAGATCACAGATTTCCTGAGCTAGGAGACCCAACATGTGGTAAGGGACCATTAATGATTTGAACGGAAACAGGTTGGTTGGGTTATCTGTTCATCTGCCCACACACCTTACAATATTACATTCTTCATTCACCTAAATCACACTTGTGTACTAAGAGGGCAATGATCCACTTTATCTTCTATAGTCTGTATCAGCTGCCTGGGGAAATGGGGAATCTGACAAACCAGCCTTCCAGCCAGTGTAAAGTCAATCCTCCTGTTCAAAATCCAGTGTCTGTCAGTCGTCCTGTTCAAAATTAGAATAGTCAGGTGGAATAAATTGAAGGAAATTAATCCATGCAACGCAGTACAGTGCACCCAGTTATCAACATGCAGGGATTGGTAATAAGCGGAGGCAGTGATGTCAAACCTTGGCACTTCAGATGTAAGGAAACTACAACTTCCAGCATTCTGGAACCAAGGCATGATGGGAAGTTTTTAAACATCTGTGGTACCAAGGGTCTCCATTTAAAGGGTATGTCCACCCCCAAAACTAAAATTTTCCCCATACTAGCCCCACTGTGTAGTGTTAAAAAATTCCTACATTCCTCCTCAGCTCCTTATGGTTCTCCTGCAGTGTCTGTGCAAACTCTCAGAAAGTGAAGACTAGGAGCTGTAAGTGTCATCCGGTCCCTGCTGATTCCTTGTCTTCCGAGAGGACTGTGACATGAACAGGGGAGCCCTTCCCCCCCCCCTCCAGATCCCTTTTGGTTGTTTGGTGCCCTCCCTATAAAAGACCCATCCCACCCCCAACCGCCGATTTACTTTTTCTAAAACAAGCCCCAGAAATATACTTACACTCCCGCCCCTCTCTTCTGCTTCTGGCTAGCAGAGAGCTGTGAACTGACAGTCAGGAGCAGACAGCTGAGGGAACAAAGGCTTGTTTTACAAATTGAAATCAGCAGTTGGGGGTGGGATGGGGTACCCTACATTATGGAAAATATAAAATTCTTTTAGGGGTGGAAAGTATCTTTCATTAAATGCCCAATGCATGGCTACACTAAAACCAATTAATTTTCCAATGAAAACACTGACCAGCATTCAGCATTGTGTTTCAGTATGGAACGAGACAGTGCATAGTATATTTAGAAGGTGATCTGGATTTCAGGGTTCCTCAAAGGGTGTGCCAGGGCACACACTAGTGTGACTTCATAGAGCTAAAGGTGTGCCCTTAATTTTGGTAGTGGAAATAGTTTTGCCAGCATACGGTAACTTACATTTTTGTTATTTTGTACTCACATTCAATGTAGTGAAAATTTACACTACATTGATTTAAATACAATATACACTGTAAAGTGCCTAAAATATAGGTAATTACAACTTTAAGTCCAACATTTAGAACTCGTGTGCCTCGAGAAAAAATAGCATTGCAAAGTGTGCCACATTCTGAAAAAATGTAAGTACCACTGATCCATTTTCACTGGTTCAGCAATGAACATTTTGGTACACTGACTACACTCACTGGTACTCCCTTGGCCACATCTGCAAGGATTTTGTGTGTTCTTCTTGTGCTTGCAGTTGTGTAACTATAAAACAAACAGTTGATAATTTTAGCTGCACATGGATCTAAGCACGCAGCTAGTAAGGAGCTTGTAAAGCCGCAAAGGAGGCAGACTGCAGCGAGGGACCAGCGAACCTAAAGGTAGATATATTGTTTCAGGAGCACTGACAAAAATAGTTTTATGGTTGTGAGGTTAGAAGCCTGTTGGGGTGTGTGTGTGTGAACATTTCCTTTAAAAGTTCAGTAAGCAACTTTCAAAATAGGCCCCCTAATCTAGGGGCTGAAAAAATATTCACACATCTGCTAAATCTGTGAAAAATCAGGACAGCTATTGAAAACACATGCAGCATGGCTTAGCAGATTCGCATTAAAGACTGCTTTCAAACGGGCGGTATTCTTGAGTGGTTCCATAGGTTTGCCGCTGTAGAAATGTAGCAATTCTCGGCGACCATCAAGGAACCTCTCGGGAAACTTTCAGTGAATGCCATTTGCCATTTATCTAAAAGTAGCCGTAAATGCAATCAGTGCAGCCCTGATAATCTTATTAGTATTTTAATATTTTGTGTACTTAGTGGTAAAGAATATGCCAGTCAATAGATAATACTTTAATTTGCATAAAATTTATCAGATATATATGTAGGTGTCTACACATTTTGAGACAATTTATGATTAAAAAATTGTGCAATAACTATTTTATTCTACTTGATTTTGCAGGATACCAAGAAGATTATGTTTTCAAAATCTAAGGGATGCTGGTCTCCCCTTTGTCTATAAAAGAGTCCTTAGCCACTGGTGTCATACATCTCCTTCCAGATTATTTGTTCAGCATAGCTACTTCTCTGATTTTGCAAACATGGAGGATAATCTTGGGGATATGGGGTTTTACAGCCCTAATCCTAATGTGCGTGGGATGACTTGTCTAAATAGAAAAGCTTTTAACAAAACTATACAGGTTCCTGTTCTAAAAGTAAAAAAAGAGATAATAAATAAACTAATGAAGTCTCTTAAACACCGACTTATACAAAGGCCCAGCCTAAAAAGGGTCATTGAAGATACAAAGGATGATGTGAACAAATTGGTAATCTTGGACCCTTTTAAAATAAAATCTGTACACTCATTTGAAGAGGGGGATTTTTTACTTTTTAAACAATTTGATATTAACCCTCAAGTTTTTCAGCATGAATTGGAGCTCACCTATGAAAACTTTAAATGTGAGGAAATCTTGCGGGCAGTTCTACCTGAAGGCCAAGATGTTACATCCGGCTTTAGCAGGGTTGGACATATTGCCCACATGAATCTCCGAGACCATCAGCTTCCATACAGAAATTTAATTGGTAATATGTCTTTTTTTTTTGTTTTTGCATGTTGCATAGGATTATTTTTTGTATGCTTGTGGCTGAATTTGTTTTTTATGGTTATGGCTGAATGTGGCCTTGTGTCACTGTATTTGAATGTAAAATACACAGAGAAGGACAAAAGGGAAGCTAATCATTGCAATAAGGTTTCAAATACCTATGTACTGACAGTGGCTTATGTCAAGTTAGTGCAGCATCGCCAGATATTCACCATGCCCGAGCATGTGGGGGCGGAGCTGGGGGAGTGGTGGAGGTGGAGAATGGGTGGGACGGAGGTTGTGGGCGAGCTTAGGGGTGTTCCAGGGATGGGGCTGCCGGGTCCGTGCCTTGGACAAGATTTCAGCCCTGACTGCAGAATTTAGGATTTTGTCCCTGCAGTCAGGACAATCCCATCCAAATAGGGATGCCTGGCAACCCTGAGTTAGGTCAGGAGCCAGGGGATGGTTTTCTCTATTGTTGGGCTTGCTAAAGGAAAAGAGTTTGTACTGAGAGACTTTATTTTTAGCTATATCATATAAAGGTTAAAGAAACAATTTTTAAGTCAACCATTTGAAATGCTGTGCTATTTCAGGAGAAATGTGTTTTAGCATGTAGTTCTCCTTTAAAGGATTCTTGATATTTGTGAATCCAGGACAGTCATTTCCTTACTCTGCTATGAAAACTTAGGAAAGTTATAGAATAATTTCACTCTGTCAAAGCTGTCACATGGCTTTTATTATCATTACTTATAAAAGCTGTATGGGTGTGAGCGAATGAAATCGAGCATTATATCAGAAACATAGAAAAGGCAGATGTTTTATAATAAACAATAGAAAATCTATAATATTGAAATACTGCATAGTTTTGCGTTTGTAGCATAAACAATTATTTCTGTTTGACAGGTCAGGTGATACTAGACAAGAATCCGGGTATTACATCTGTGGTTAACAAAACAAACACAATCGATTCAACATACAGAAATTTCCAGATGGAAGTTTTGGCTGGTGAGGACAACATGATAACAAAGGTTAATTTATTTTTAGCAGAACCTTATTTATGAAAAAAATCATCTGTTTTGTTTGATGCAACATCTTCCAGATAAAATTTGCTTTACACAAAGGCTACATTTTAAGTCTCCAAGTATAGTTATATATGTGTTTCTTAAATTGCTTTTGTAATGATTATACTGTATGTATGCTTACAGATAATGTGCTCTATGCCTTTCCCCTTAAAAATTGGATAAGAACCAATAGAGCCATTTTTTGAGGACACTAAACCAATACAATGAAGTATAAATGAAAACGGACTTGCGATATCCCACTGGGAGCACCCTGCAGGTTCCACAGCGTCCCGTGCTCCAAACACCTCAAAGAGCGCCAGCTCCCTCTCGGCTATCGCTAAATACAAGTGCACAAACAGAGGCAGGCAACCGGGAACATCGTGGACTTCAAAGAACTTTATTCAGCACGTGTAGTAAGTACATCAAAACGGACAAACACCAACAGTGGCCATTTCTGAGCATGCCCAGGCTCATTACAGGCTCAGTACAGGTTTCTAAAGTATGATATATCAACATATTTTAAAGAGGCCATTCTTTCTAAAAGATGTTCCTATGAGGGTGGAGTTGTCCTTTAAAACTACACAGAAATCAGTATAGTTTGTGTAAATAGCTAATATACAACTTCCATCAACCTACAATACAAACAGTATATTAGAAAGTAGACATTCTGGATTCAAAATATATAATACGCCCCACATAGTTTCAAGGCTCCATAAGGAACTTATGGAAGTCCATAAGTAGCCATGTAGCCTGAAACATTTTTCACAATCTACT
The DNA here is from genome assembly GCA_019447015.1 of Hymenochirus boettgeri. NCBI lineage: Eukaryota > Metazoa > Chordata > Amphibia > Anura > Pipidae > Hymenochirus > Hymenochirus boettgeri. The sequence continues at coordinate 265,106,048 of CM033476.1, forward strand.
TTGTGCACTTGCACTTACTGTACCTTGTTCAGTCATGTAGTCTGTTAAGAACTAAAAAGTTTATATATGAGTTTGTTTTTAGGTGGTACAGCAGTACTACATTATGTAAAGTGCCAGTGTCAAATAAGTGATTAGCTGTAAAGATGATTCCAATCTATTTGTAATTTATAGCTGTAGATACTCGATGTGATTCGTGTAACAAATCTTGTTTATTTCACAGCTTGTTAGACCGGTCACCGTGGTGCCTACTATTCCAGGGATTCCGGGGCCTGCTTCCCCACAGCCTGTTCAGTCAGAGGCAAAACTGGTATGTCTAAATATTATCAGTTTGTTTGTTTTAATATGACTATTACTTTGTATGTATAAAAGTGCGTTAAGTGCGTTTTTTCTGTGGTCTTATACATAACAAGTCTAGGCAAAAACAGTTTTTGCATTTGTATTACTTGTTTATACATTTATAACACTGAGAAAACAGTTCTTTGCAGTAGTTTCAATAGTTTTTTTTCTTTTTTCACATTCCCTTATTTTTAACATACCATACATTACCATCAGGCAGTACTTAAACTAGAAAAATATTTATGGCAACTATTTCCAAAATATAGTTTTAAATGTTAGTCAATTTCCCAGGGAGATAAAAAAATCCTATTGCCACATTTTTGGGTGGCTGTTTGCAGCTCACCACTCGCTTCAGACTATCTCTCTCTCGAAATAGGGGAGATAATCACTCTGGGGGTAATCGTTTAGCTGTTAGCCACTGCACGAACCAAACTGTATTTGACAAGTCATCACTCCTACAATCAAGGGAGGGCAATTCTCTCCATCTCCTTTAAGAAGAATCCATTTGCTTCAGTGTCTGTACATACAACAGTGATCTTGATTGGTATACAACCATTTTGACCAGAGTAACTTAGATTAAAGAGCAAATTCCCTAAAGAAGAATAAAAAAAAAGTTCAGAATTGTGTGTGTGTTTGTGCATACATTTGTATGTATATGTACTGTATATATGTACTCGTGTCTATACATCCTAGGAGAGACGGCATATATAATGTGAGTGAATGGGAAAATAAATCATTGACAGTGAATCTATTACAGGATTTCAACAAAATATCAAACCTCTTAGATCTCAATGAATTTCAACTTACATTAAGTGAGATGTAAAATAAATGTTTTGGTATTTTTTTGAAATCCAAAACTCCTTGGAGTGCTTCATAATTAATCTTATAAGATATATATATATATATATAAAATAACTGTAGGGAGAGATAGCATCACATGCAGTGAGTGACGCAGAGGCTGCCAGTGACCACTCAATGGTCTGTCATATCTTGAAAGTTTTTTGCCTGTAGTTGCCCTCCAAACACGGAAAACAGAATGTAATGTGAGGCAGCACCAAAGGTAAGAAGTGCCTGTAACTGTCTTGTTGCATCACCTGGTAAATGTTTCTATTTTATGTCATTGTACAGATGAAGAATACTGTATCTGTGTCCCTTCTCCTAATTGAAATAAGTACACACTATTACAGTGTTTTTAATTTAGCGTCATTAATTGCCCCGAAATAAAGATTTTGGTTCATTCATTTCCACACTGTGAGTCTATAAACAGAAATATCTAAAGCTGGTTGACTTTCATTACTAAATTCTTCAACACTTGGAAATGATTGTAAAATCGCCACCTAACAATTGATTTTTCCTATTCGTGTTGTGAAGTCTAGGCTTTATTCTTCCAGGAAGCACAACCATCCACAAAAAAAACTTATATTGAAATGTTCTAGTTAAATTAACTTAAAGAGCTTGGGGTGGAGGAACAATCAGGAGAACATTAAATGAAGTTCTGCCCTGTGGGGCTCACCATGTATAGACTTTTGTGACAAACTGTGACTTATCTTTCTACACAGTATGAAGCCAGTAGGTTTTCTGCAGGAGACCTCTATTGAGAGCTGACAGAGGGCAGCTTGGCAAGCGTTCAGAAAGCTAGATTAACTTGGTTAAGCCCGGCATGGAACCTTGTGTTCAGCAGAATTCCTCTGACCTGCCTCTCTGCATGCTAAGCTCATCAGCAAACATCTAATGAGCCCCCCTTTAAACAGACCTAATCCCAGCCTTCTTCAATTTCTTATTTTCTCAAGGGGAGGAGAGACAAGGCTTCATGAGGACTGATGATGCTGCAAAGACCACAATAATGATAATTAACTTGCTGAATTTAGAAGATTATGCTGTTAATTAGTTGCAAAATAAAGATAAGTAATAGTGTAGCAGATGGTCGGATAACACCCAAGAGAAGGAGGGTTATTACTCTGATGAGTTTTTGTGGCAGATATGAAATATGAATCAGACTTTTTCATAAGTTTTTCCTAGAGAATATTATCTTGTTTCTGTAATCTGATGATGGAGAGATCTGTTCCTGCAATATTTGACAGATGTGTCCAAGGCTTGATTTGAAGGGTATACAATTTAATTTAAATTTTACAAGGAAAAACACTTATCACTAATCTGTAATTTGTAATGCGTTAGTTAAACCTGACCAAGAATTGTTCTGTTGTAAATTTTAAAAAGAGACTATCAAGTTTTAGTGGTAGGGGTCTCCTAACATTTGGTATCATAACAGTAATGCATCAATTATCTTGGAAAAATGGAAAGTTGAAATCCATTGTTTTACAACCTTTTGTATAAACTTTGTCTTGTGCTTTATGTACAGCTGCATAGACTTACAATCTACTTAAAATCACATTACTATGAGGTTTTGTATTTACAGGACAGAGTTTGCTATTTAGAGGATATTGTTAAAGGAGAACTAAACACAAATTTTTATACATCAGAATCTGAAAACAACCCCCCTAAAACACCAATAATCAATAAAATACCACTTCATTAAATTGTATTAAAGTACATATAAGCCTGGTAAGAACTGGATGAAGTATCTGTGTGTATGTGTAGTGTCAGACCACACCTCCTGACCTCAGTCACATGCTTCCTTGTTTTATCTGTCCTGTAAAAGGATTGGCTAGAGATTATTATTGGGTGTGACCAAATGCAACAAGTTTCTGCCATAGCAAACAACTGAGCATGTGCAGAACATAATGGTCATTGACCAAACTGTATGATACTAGAATGCTGTGAAGTAAAGCACAAACCATATGGTATTTAATTTCCCAGCACCCGTATGAAAATGAAAGGTAAGACACAGATTACTGGTTTTATATCTAGGTGTTGTGCCTTCTGGTTCAGTGTTGTTCTGAAGTTTTAGTTGTCCTTTATATAGAGTGCATTTGAGTTTTGCAAATTTGTTTAGTTCTCTTTTTACATATTTATATCCTGGCTTCTGAAGACACCAATGGTTTGCTTTAAATTGTTTCTAGGTAGCGAGGTAACAGGTTACCAGATTTAGGAACCATAGCAACTAGGCTGAATGTTAGCATAAGTTCTCTGCATTTCTACGATTGAAAGCTAGGGAAGTAGATTTCCTACATCAAGACAGATTTCCTAATGAAAAAATACAGTACAGAGCTTTTCTGTAATTTCGTTTAATGGACAATAAAAGCCATTTTACCCACTCTCCTCCCAATGTAAGTACCCAGGATCAGGGCCTAAAATGCTAGGTCCCTACCCCTGGGCTTACTGTAAATCTCTAGTACTTCTCCGAAGTTATGATACCCAGCTTGCTTAGTCCCACCCCTAGCTTCAGCCTGGGGCCTGGTCAGTCAGAAGATGCACTCTTCTAAAAGTTCATGGTCCCATTGTCCAGGTTTTGGACACAAGCCAGGGCACGTGATTATTCAAGTCAGGTATCGTAACTTCAGAAGTGTGCTGGAAATCTAAGGTAAGCCCAGGGGGTAGGGACCTAGCATTTTAGGGCTAGATCCTGGGTACTTTAATTGGGTTTGTTAGGAGGGAGGTGGAGAGAAAATCTATAATTGCCCTTTAAAAGTAAGTCACCATAGTGCCATGTTTGTTCTGACACACCTAATTATTATCAGTACCCATGGTTGTCATTTGTACCCGATGGTTATTTTCTATCATACCCAATAAACTCCATGGACAACATCCATGGTTTGTTGGCCATGGGGGTTAGTCTATACACACACAGCTGATAAAACTAATATTGTTTATATTATAAAAGTCAAAAATTGTAATCCCTTTACTATTTTGAAAAATAACCCTACTTTACCCCACTACTATCAATAGTATTGACTGCCAGTTACTGTTACATGTTAAGAGAGGGCAATGCTCATACTCCCGTATTATAAAGACTATCGATTTCCTTCTCATAATTTATATGTAGAACAGTAAAATAATGTATGTTCAATTTATAGTTGTCAGAAATGAATGAGTGTAACAGTTCATTTCAGTTTAATAATAGTCTGTTAGGTACTTAGCAAATTAATGATGTAAGGTTTCTATTATTATATTTTGGGTCAGTTGTATTATATTTGGATAATATGATAGTCACAGCAGATGATCAATCAAGGGTATTATTGGAACATAAAGTAAACCGATAAATTGATGTGTGTGTGAAATAACCACCCTCAAACTCAGTTGAAACATTTCTTAAAACCCACAATTTGCTACAAACTGTAGCATGACACAACTGTAAGCCCTAAAATGGCAACAAGTGTATAGAGCAGTGATGCCCAACCCGCAGCCTGGCCGCATTTTTTCATGGCCCACAGGTGGGCATGCAAAGGGGGTGGGCCATGGGCGGAGCTACTCCCAACGACCTGCTCACAGTGTTCAGTACCACTAGTGTGGCCCCCAGCATTGGCTGGGTTGGGCACCCCTGGTATAGAGTCAAAATACAACAAGAGAAACCAGACATATAATGGGTGTGGGAGATGAACACAATATCAAAGTTGGTCCGGGTGCATAAGCCCTAGAGCCTCCGCTCATATAACCTTATAGTGTGAGTACCGTGAAACCGTTAATCACTCACCCCGTGTGAGTGATAGGTAGTAGGTGGCTCAGGTGCATCTAGCCCAGATACCGTCACTACGGCTTTTCAAAGACATCAACACCCAAGCAAATGGAGAGTTTCGTACCTTGGTAGGTACTTAATCATAGGTAGTAAGGCTCTTACTACCTATGATTAAGTACCTACCTAGGTACAAAACGCATCAGGTGATCATCTGGGTCCATGTTATGATCCAATAAAGAAATTTTTATTTTATCTGGAATTCTGGTTCTTTGCTGTATCGGTGTGCACACTACATTTGCTTGGGTGTTGATAATATTTTAACATATTCAAGTTTGCTGCCTCCCTCGATGTATGTGTGGCTTGTTTAGCAGTTCAGCTACAGTCTCCAGGATAAGGTTCTATAACTCTAAGAATGCCTAAACTAGTCTTCAATATGCATTGCATATGAAGATGCATCCCTCTTGGGTCAATTATAATGAGCTTTGTAGAGAGCAAACACAATAATATCGGGCTTGGCTCAGTTAATAGTGGAATATACTTGTGCTGAGCTGTCTGTGCACCATTAATTGGCATTATAACGGAGACTTAGAAAAAAAACGTGAACTGAAACCTTTCAATTTTGCAAGTACAACACATAACTTGAACTTAATGACCATTTAAAAGATTAATGTTCCTTCCTAACTTAAAAAACCTCTATGTCAGCTAATAAAAATAATGAGCGAAAGGTCACAGATAACTGCTTAACCCCAAAGCACAGATATCTGGTAGCTATGTCTACTTATAACAATGTAAGTGTACCAGCTGATACATCTAGAGCCTTTTGTTTCAGAACCCTCACATAATTACATTTAGAGACAGTACACACTGTTAAGAACTAAATATTTTTCACATATTATAGCTGTGTTCTGGAGATTATTCTGCAGTGTATTGTTACTTCATTAGAACCATTCATTTGCCATTGCATTTCATTTTCAGAAGGCAAGCATTTACTGTACTGTTTTTTTAAAGTGATGCATTTGGGCATTTGCTTTTTAGTGCCTTACTTGATCTATTTTAAAGGGCACCTATATCCAATAAAATTACAGAGGGTGAGGTCCTAAACCTTAGGTCCTCACCACTGGGCTTACCTCAGATCACCTGCAATGCAAAACTGAACTTCCGACCACAGGTCCTAGTGTCCCAACCCCCCACTAGTGTCTGGGGCCTGACCAATCAGAAGAGATACTTTGCAAAAAGCACGTGTTTCCATTGTCCTGGTTTGGTGTGGGGAGGAGTTAGATTGGACCATCAATTGGCAATCAATTGACAGTGATCTAAGGTAATACCAGGGGTGAGGACCTAGCTGTTTAGGTTTTTTACAGCAGTAGCTATGTTTGTACTGTATAAAAGGTCCCAATAACATTCCAGTTAAATAGGCACCAAATTACTAAAATAAGATTAAATACTCTGAAGGGTATTTTAGAATTTTAGTCTCTTTTTGCTTTGGTTATTCCGATATGAGCATGCTTTGAAATTGTTAAGGAAATATTTTAAGACTTAAAATTGAATTTTATTCACATTCCTTAAACGGCATGTCCACCCTTAAAAGAAAATTGTGGCTTGCCAGTTAACTTCTTGCAATCCCAAATGCTATTTTACCAGTTTATTACATGAATTTGTAACAAGATATTCAATGATAAGTTCTCTTCCATTCTGGCAAAGGTATCTGCCTCCTCCCTCTGCTCAGTAAGCTTTTTATAAGCTTGAGCAAGTGCAGTGTAGGCAGCAGGGGAATTAGCAGTTAATCGTTGCCTGTGATGTCAGCAGACACAGCATTGACTGACTGAAATGGAGGCAATATTTATACTTATGTGCACCCCCAAAACTATAATTTAACCCACTACTGGCCCCACTTTTTAGTTTAAAAAAATCATTACCTTACATCTCTGCTCCTTATGGTTCTCCAGCAATGCCTTATCAAAGTCAAGGAAAGTGAAGAGTCCAAGGTATCAGTGAGGCATCTGGTCCTTGCTGCTTTCTTGTTCTCTAAAAGGGCTCCATCCGGATCCATCCTTAGCCACCGTTGCACCTAGTGTGAAATCCTTTGGGGTTAAGGTAGGTAACCCCTGCCCACCCCCAACCGCCGCAATATTTCTTTAAAAAAATCCCCGGATCTGTACTTACGGACGCTTCTCTCCCACAGCGTTTCCAGTGACATCAACTGCGTCTGTGAATGGCTGCCTCTCACAGTCGCGGCAAACGGTCCGACCCCTGCTTGCAGCTTCCTGCAAGCAGGCAACCGGATCGGATCGCTGTGGAAGAGAGGGCTCTGTAAGTAGAAATCTGGGGATTCTTTAAAAAGAAATATTGCGGCTGTATTTCTATTAAAAAATTATCTTACCCCCAAAGTTTGTTTTGGGGGTGGACAGGCCCTTTCAATATCTGGTTAATAATACATCTACATAAATACAATTAGTAACGCACAGCTACTTCCACTGGGGGAAACTGAATGCTGGAGATTGAATAACAATTATGTAATTAGAAAGAGGTAATAATACATCTAATAATGTGCTGAATATAGCCGTTTGGGTAAGGTAACAGACATGTGACTTATTTGTTTTTAAGGGTGGACATGCTCTTTAAAATGTGTTTTTTTTTTATTTAGTTGTTTTTGGTGTAATAGCTCAAATATATTCATTCCTTCATTAATGTCTTGTTTTATAATCAGAGATTAAAAGCTGCTTTGACCCAGCAGCAGAATCCTCCTATAACAAATGGAGATGCAACAAAAGGACAAGGCAATGGAACAGTTAGGACTCAGGCAGAAGAAGTCCAGCCTCAATCTTTACAGCAGCCTGCAACATCCACTACTGAAACTCCGGTATGAAGAATAAAAATATCTATACTATTGCATGAATACTTAGGAACACTTAGGAAGTGAAGGAAAACAGCACAAAAAGCTGATTTAAATCCGTTCACTTGCATTACTGTATGATTTAGTTCAGGAAATACATGCAGCTAAAATTTGCGAAATACTGGTCAGATCCTAGTTTTAGTTCTCACAAGTCATTACAATCATTGAGAGACGATCCCCAATATGCCCAGCTCCCCCGTTTAAAGTAAAAAAGGCCTATAAAATAGTAATAATGTAACATTCTGCTGATGTTTAAAAACTGAAACTAGGATCTGGGCATGTGCGGACCAGAAATGTGCATTTGTTTTTAAAAAGACAGGCTTTTCTTGCATATATAACAAACAAAATTGTACAGAAAGAGAATGGTATCTGTACTTACATAAACCTAATCTAATATGTATTATAACCTACCCCTGTAGTGGATTTCTATGGGAGGAACTGTAAGATTATAGCCTTATAATCTTACAGTTCCAGGAGGAGAAGGAAACCAGAAGCTACAAAGGCGTAGGTTATAATAAATAATGCACCCCGAACTGTAAATTATAAGGATATTAGAAGTCACCTTGGAGTTCCGTGCCCTTTATAAAAGGTACTCGGCCTGCGGCCTCGTACTTTTATGTGGTCACTGAACTCCTCGGTGACTTCTAATATCCTTATAAGTTACAGTTGGGGGTGCATTATCCACTATATAAAACAGCATTAGGAGCAGCATTTTCTGCAACACATTGAAAATAGAAGTGAACGGGAATAATGTTATAAAGGCAGTTCTGATTCAGGGGAGATATTTTAAGATCCACAATACAATCTTTGTTTTGTTTAGAAATATTTTTAAAGTTAAATATTTTGGTCCCAAATAGTTCTTAGGCTCCTTTACAAGTGAAAGTCTCAATGCTTGATTTATTTGATGATTTAGATTAAATTCTTCTTGTCTTTATTTGGTCTATATTCATGTTATTTTTACTTACCATACAATTAGTATTTCAAATACTGCAAATAGACGTTTAATCATTTTTATTTTTTCTCAAAACAATTTTTATTTAGCTAGTTTATAGTTTTGACCGTTGTGTGCCACCTTTAAAGGAGAATTAAATCTCCATTGGGTAAAAAGCAACAGCATAGTAATAATAATGTGTTTTAAAAGTCTTTATCTTTCCCTTTTCTTTTTTAATATCTTTTAAGGATCAACTGTCTTATGCTTGTTTGTTCCAGGCTTCTCCTGTTCCTCCCACTCCACAAAATCAAAGCACAGGGGGGCGCAGAAGAAAAGCAGCAAGTGATGACCCAGACGAAAAGAGAAGGAAGTTTTTAGAAAGAAACCGTGCAGCCGCTTCCAGGTGTAGGCAGAAGAGGAAAGTTTGGGTGCAGTCATTAGAAAAGAAAGCCGAAGACCTTGGTTCTTTTAACGTCCAGCTACAGGTATTTCTTATCTTAGAAATAGACCGTTTAATGGACAAAACGTGGCCCTGTATTAGCTTATCTTCTTGCAATGATTGCACAGATGTTTACATAATGTTTTTTGTTTTTTTTGGAGATTAAGGTAAATATATACATTTTTTTAGTTATGTCTTTTATACAACATGTTTATATATTGTGTTTTTTTCAGGCTTTGGCTTTGTTTTATGTGTAGGATTTGCAGAATATTAAAAAATGTTTGTTTCACTATGTATAATGAACACATTTTGAATTTCTTGTGTTTACATATTTTTATCAGAAAGAAACACAGTAATGGTTTTTATAGTTTATTTTAATTTAAATTCAATAAATCAAGAATTTTCACATTTTACAGTGCCAACTTGAAGAGCGTGGCTTGGCCTATACCCAGAAAGTATATTCATATATTAAAGTTATTTGTTTTTACATTAAAATTTTACTGTATTTTTCAGGTTTTCTTTTGTAATCATGAGTGATGATGTAACATTAATATCCTGACTGATAAATATGAGATAAAAGTTAGCAAAATAATATTTAATATTAAATATTACTGCTATTATACTTCTAAATAAATCCTAAAATTTCATAATGTAATAATAAACGCAACACCTTTTATAAGCTCCCTATATATAACTTAACCTTTGCAAATTTAACAAAAAATTGCTACCCATCATGGAACCTTTTATCGTCATATTTTCAGTTTGAGTTTCCAGCAGCAGCACACAGGGAATTCATAGACTGTAGTTATTTCAGCAGCGACACAGATATTCTACATCATTTAGCTGTTTCAAAACACATTTGCATTTAAGGGATCGTTATGATAATTTGATATTTTGCAGAACCTGTAAACAGATGCATGTAATTTTTTTAGGCATCGCCAGTGTAGAAATAACATTTCAAAATGCATACTGTTGTGAGTAGACGTAAAATGATTTGTTTCCTTAATTTTTAGTATTTACAATTGGGTGTTTTTTTCTGTTTATTACAAGAAATCCGTTATTGGATTTCATACAGACAGCAGAACGCCCCAAAGGAAGGTAATAAAACTGTAAGGTTTTCATCTCTATGAAACAAATGGAGAATGTTACCCATTCCTATTTATTCATCTAGAATGCAAATAAGGCAATGTATTTTACAAAAGCTTTGTAGATTTGTTTGGTATCTATGCACATACCCTTTTTTTTAGGGATTTAGCAGGTTTACGGCTTTATAAAGAGTTTGCAAGAATATAGTTAATAGAATATATTTAATGGGACTAATCTATTTAAAGGGACTAATGGCACTTCAAGGGAAATAATTATGAAATTAGGAAATAAGTACTTTAATAAAAATAAATCAAGAACATACTTCTGATTTCTGGGTATAAGGCACAAAAACACAATTGTGAGTCAGCTCACTTCTATTTTTTTTTTTAATACAAGTGGGCTAAACAGTTTGGAATTAAATTTTTTGGCCTTTTAGATATAGATTGCTAGCAGAATACTGCATTTTATATCCCATTAAATAAATTTAAAATGTATTCATTATTCTGATCAGGGCAAAAAATACTTTCTAAATTAGACATCCCATTGAGAAACAGAAAGATAGGTCGGAATTGACTATAAAGTTGGCCACATTGTAATACTAGGTAAATGGCTTTCTGATGTCTGTTTACCCTATTAAATAAATGTTTACATTTGTGTCTACATTTTGCTTGTTATAGTGCATGTTTTTCAGGCCAGAATATGGGGGGAACTGAAATAATTGCACCATGTTTACATTAAACACATTATCATATTAAGAAAGTGTCCAATTTAATATAGTTTTACCATTTGAAAGCATTATACATATATTTTAAATTTAAGTGCCGAGTCCATAAGACCCCAAACATGATTGTAAATAAGCAACGCAAACAAGGGAAAGCATTTTACTTTACATCGGATTTTATGACTATAAGCAAAGTATGTATATAAATATTTATTTCATGCATTGCTAGGAAGGAGAATTACTGTAACTGTAACATTGTTGTACTAAAAATGTGTTCTTATTCATCAAAATACATTGAGATGTATGACATGATTGTATCACATGTAAACCTTTGAATATAAGACTTTTTCTATACATAAACATTTGGTTTATACCAAAATGCCACATATTTTTCATATTCAAATATACCTCTAAAAAATTCCAATAGCAAAATAAAATTACCGTTTTGTTCTTCGTTCAGCTTTTATTGGATCTTTCTGCCTACCATTTGATACCAAACCATATATTGGGGACAGTAACATCCATGCAGATGGCTCTAGACAGACATTAGTTGCATCATTCAAGTGTGTCTTAGGAGAATAGCAAATATGTAAGAAAGACCTGGCCTTTTTAAATTTAAAATCTGTGGTTTTGATGCAGAGCAAACCTTAAGGAAAATAACAGACAAGCTGGTGCCAATAAAAAAAATCCAACACAATATGGAAATTGTGTAAAAGCCATATGGCTACTTAAAAGCTCTATTAGTATTAACTCTGTCTTCTCTGAAAAGGGATGTTTCTTAATTTTGTCACAATTATTTGGTGGATTGTAGTTTACAGTCCACAATTTGAGATGTCTTGACATTAGTATTACTGCAAGAATGTATTTATTGTACTATCAACCTACAGGTTAACAAGTCATGTAAGATTTATATTTAAGTAAAAATTTAGAAGCACACAATTGTTAAAGAGGAACAAAAGGCAAAATCTTTCCATTCCATTGGCTTTACCTAAATGCTAGTTCCTCATTCCTGTACAGCTGGTAGTTTGGATTCTTATCTACAATTTGTAATTAAATATTAGCTGTAGGTGCTGCTCAAGTCCAGTATGGCTTCACCCTGTTCAGTAGGGAAACAGGCCAGTTAATGAGAGGACATGTTCTGCAGGAAGCTCGTTGTCCCCATAATCAGCATATTCCCTGCCAGGGGTAAGTATTTATGGTCTTTACCCAGGGTTCTGGAAAAATGGGGCTTTTTGACCCTTTTAATTCCCTTGGGATATATAAAATAAAAAAATATATCTCCAGAGCTGCAACAGTGGGCACACACTCTTCCACAACTTTTTTTTTGTGTTAGGTTTGTGTAAACCACAGTGGGGTTGAATGTGTTGCGGGTCAGGTTTAGTTACATAGTTGCAGGTGAGGGTCGAGACAGGTTGCGGGTGTGGGTCTGTTAAATTTAGGGTTTGGGTCGCTGCGCATGCAGGTCAGATCAGGAGAGGGTGCGGTTTGTGACTGATAGCGGGTCCACTTGCAGGTCTGTTTGATTTGGTTTGCGAATAAATGAAAACATACTTACGATATCCCACTGGGAGCACCCTGCAGGTTCCACAGCGTCCCGTGCTCCAAACACCTCAAAGAGCGCCGGCTCCCTCTCGTCTATCGATAAATACAAATGCACAAACAGAGGCAGGACACCGGGAATATCGTGGGCTTCAAAGAACTTTATTCAGCATGTGTAGTAAGTACATCAAAACAGACAAACACCAACAGTGGCCATCACAAGTTAGCTCCACCCAACATGTTTCGTGACGACACATCACTTCATCAGGGGAACCTGATGAAGTGTCGTCCCGAAACATGTTGGGCGTTTTGATGTACTTACTACACATGCTGAATAAAGTTCTTTGAAGCCCACGATGTTCCCGGTTGCCTGCCTCTGTTTGTGCATTTGTATTTTGAGAGTCTGACTACTTGCAGGTCGGTTCAGGTGCAGATATGGATCCCACCAACAAAACAGGTGCAGGGAACAGTTTTGCGTGTCAGGTTGCGTCTGTTTAATTTTGGTTGCTGATATCGTTTTTACGGTTGCAGTTCTTGTGCGGGTCTCAAAAATGACATCCTTGCTGGACTCTAATCCGACCTTTGTGACCTTTATGCTGCCATCTGTTGGTCAATTGAGTGATCACCCCGCTCAGAAATGACTGCACAAAAAGGTTTTGATTAGGAAAAAACAGGTAATGTCTGTATATATTCAAGTATAACCGACCAAAGTATAAACCGAGATACCTATTTTTACCTGAGAAAACTAGTAAAAGTGATTGACTCGAGTATAAACCAAGGGTAGAAAATATGAACACTACTGCCTTCTGATTCTGTATTGTTTTGAGGCTATAGTTGCCCTTTAAATGGACAGCAGAATACCCATACAGTAGTCCCATACAGTAATAGCCAAATCCAGTATGGCTATACAGAATCAGAAGGCAACAATACTGTAGATACCATCCTCCTTCTGATTCTGTATAGTTTTGAGGCTTTAGTTACCCTTTAAATGGACAACAGAATCCCATACAGTAGTCCCATACAGTAATAGCCATACTGGATTTTGGGATTACTGTATGAGAATTCTGCTGTTCATTTAAAAGGCAACTAAAACCTCATTCCTTTGCCCTCCAGATGTTTGGAAACTACAACTCCCAGTATGCTTTAGTAGCTTAGTTGTAGTTTCCAAACATCTGCAGTGGCAAGCAGATTATTTTGCTGTTGTCATCAAGAGACGGCAATGATACCTTTTGGTTTTCATTGATTTGGATATTAAGCTTCCCAGAAGTCTGTTTTTATAGGAATCATGTGTTTAGTCTTGTAACTGTACAGTAAGGTTGTTCTGACAACCAACATGCCATTTATATTGATAGCCTTTTGATTTATACTGTAGTTTACTGTACACACAGCATTATTAGTCAAATGTTATTGCTCAGAATTTTTTTATTGTTGTAAAATAATGCTGTATAAGTTAATCCAATTTTTTTTATTTTACATCAAACCTGAATTTTGATAAAGGAAAATTTGGGTCTTATCTTTCTCTGGGGAAAATATACTGTAAGTGTGCACAATCATTATGCAACTATTATGTGCATATATAACTAATAAGTAACATAAAATATAAGGTGAAGCCACACCCTCCCTTGTTAAACAATTGCATATCACCTGGCAATGATTACTTCCACTAAGCATTAATGTTTATATGGTTTTGAGTTGAAAAATGTGCATAGAATTTATAATAAAGCCCGAGTACTAACTTGCCAGATATTTGTGTAGTCAATGTTTGTATGTAAAGGCAGTCTTTGTATGTGTGTGTAGAGATATAGAAAGAGAGCACAAGAACTTTGATAAAGTGAGAGTATGGCTGTAAATACAGCCTTGTGAGATATGGTACAAGTTATCAGTTACAAATAGATCTCTCCTGTATAATTCCTGATAAATTATATGAAACATTGTGCTGTTCTAGAACTGCAAGTATGGTTTCAGATTGATTTTCATCTTTTGGTTGAAGCAGATATCAACATTTTGAATGGTATAAAGTATTTTGAATGAAAGCACTAAAAAGTATAGGTGGAAAAATTACTGGCATTAAATTTGTGAGAAGCAGAAAAATTAAGTAAAAATTATTTTAGAATGAATATAATGAGTTGGAGAGTGGCAGAGAAGATAATTTATTGGAAATATATCAGCTGTGTGTGTGGATATGAAAACAATTTATAAAATATGAAAACGGGAGTTTAAAGAAGTTATCAATTATTGTTAAATTCTGGTGTATAGATTTGAAAATGTGTAAAAAGATACTCCATATATTAATCAAGGCATGAAGAAAAAGTAGCAACAAAAATACGGTACTAAAGAATTAAATTATAAATCAATTTCTGTTTCTTGATACAACATTTAGGTTTTGGTCTATCTACTAAGGCTTACTTAGGATTTATAATAAATGTATATTAATAAGTATATTAGCATGTAAAGTGTTTTTTATTGAATTTTAAATTTGTATTAATGCCACAAACCATAAAATACTTTTTCTTTATCAAACAAGGAAACAGTGAAATGCATAAAAACCTTTTCTTTTTTTTTTTACTATGTATTGAAAAGAAAGTTGAATTACCGTAATTTAAATTGTTAAAGTTTCTGATATTCAGAATAAAAATGCTATGTATTGATATTTCTGCTTTGCTAATTTTCCTGTAACATTCAACCTTCATTACCCTAGCAGTTTTTTTAAGTGGGTTTATTTTTTTTTTAAAGTTTGATAGTTGTCTCTATATTTATCAATTGTTGTTTAGAGCAACTCCAGTTTGGAATTTTAAATGGTAATTATTCAATTGTTCTTACCTACCAGGAAGTGGGTTAAATATCAAGAAAATAATTGAATAAAACAAATAAAATAGAGCCAGCAACCAATAAAGTATGCTGTGGATAGGCGCTGTTTATTAAAGCAGAGCACCAGATACAATAAAAATATTGTGTTCTCTGCTTTGATAAATAGCAAATATTCACTTATGTTTATGTCGGCCTCCATTTTATTTGTATTACTAGCAGTTGTACCCGGAGTTGCCCATGTACACTTGTGGGTAAAGTATTTTTTACATGCAGGTGTGTGTTTGGCTTAGATGTAAGCGACAGGTGGAAAAAGAAGTGCACAGTTGGTAATGTACGTCATTTATTTAATAGTTATGAGTTGATGAGGTCACATTGCTTGAGGGACGTATAACACATGTTTTTTTTGCAAAACCTTATATACAACATTATCAGTTTTTCCACTTGGAGCGTAAATATACAAATGTTGTGGTGAACCTACTTGTGAACATGCTACTTGGAATTTGCCGTTGGGAAAACCGTGTTGATTGCAAATGAATATCGCAGCACTTGAGTGACTGACAGGCGTCAGTGTCTCTGAAGCATGTAACGTGCTGGCTCTTTGTCTGTGTTGTTAAAGCCGGGTTCATTCTGTTGCTGTGTTGTGTGTTTTTATTAAGCGTGCTCAATTTTTTGCACATTTGTTAGCAGTATGTCACCTTGTTTGCACTTTAACACTTTATCCTTGCTCAAGGATCACTTTATGTTGACTATTAGATCCCAATCAATAAAGTTACTTTCTGGTCCAAATTGTAAGTGCCATGATGTCTTTGTTCTTTTAGTTGTAACTATCTGTGAAGTGTGGGACATGTGGGCAGCGTGTGTCTGTTTCTTAAGTCCAGGTAATGCAGGTAATTCCTGTGTAGTCCATACCCCCCAACTGTCCCGGTTTGAATAGGTGGATGGGGCATGTCTGTGATGTTGCTGTGGGTGGGGGCACTGCATTCTAGGGTGTGGATGGTCTGAGGGCGTGTCTGTGATGTTGTTGTGTCCAGGAGGCTTGGACGTGACATTTGGTGGTCGCAATATTTGGGGGCATGGCCATGCTGTTTCAAAGCCCGGGCGTGGCTGTGACATTTAGGGGCGTGGGTGTGGTGTTTAGGGGCATGGACAGGATGTTTGTGTATGTGGGTATGAATCGGTAACAGACCTGGGATGTTTGGGGGTGTGGCCATGATGTTTGAGGGCGGATCATAATGTTTTTGGGGTTTTATTGCGGGGTGACCACAATATCTGGTAGCGTGGTCATAACATTTGGGGGCATGATTGCAATGCATGGCAGTTATCTTTGGGGGGTGGCCTTGATGGTTGGGGTATGAGCGTGACTGCAATATCTGGGGGCGTGGTCACATTCCAGGAGGCTCTGCTTTAAATTTCTTAGCATGACAATAACCGCAAATGTGATTCATATCACCAATAGTAACATAGTCTTTCCAGGGTTTATATTTGTATATAAATGTGATTCATATCACCAATAGTAACATAGTCTTTCTAGGGTTTATATTTATGGCCACTGTTGGTGTTTGTCCGTTTTGATGTACTTACTACACGTGCTGAATAAAGTTCTTTGAAGTCCACGATGTTCCCGGTTGCCTGCCTCTTTTTGTGCATCAATATAATGAAGTACAGGAAATCTGTATTGTGAAAGACAGAGATACTTATCTACGGGCGCTCCATTCTCAGCTTTGCCCCAGCTGACAGGTACGCTGTTATGATCGTGCTCCTATTTTTAGTTTTTGTGCGCAAACGATATGAGCTCAGCCCGGACACATCGCCATCTTCTGGAGAGATGATGCAAGTGGATCACTGGTCGGTAAAATTATCTCCGTTACCCGGGCGTTCTCTTATTCACAGGGAGGAGGGAATAAGCATTCTCACCTCCCTGTAAATAATAGATTTCATGTACTTCATAATATTGGTTGAGTGTCCCTTAAAATTATTGGCTTCATAATAAGTGTTTAGGTCAAGTTAAAGGGACACTAAACTCCCATATTCAAAAAAAACAACTCTTTGCCATTCGTTTGTATTATTCACAGGGAGGTGAGAACGCTTATTCTCACCTCCCTGTGAATAATATTACGCTCGGGGGACCTGGAACTTACCTTACCGCCGCTCCACTAGCAGCCGATCCTTCACTGACAGCCGCTCTGTCCCGACCGCGCGCTCTATCTTAGGCGCATGCGCGCCAATACAAAAGATAGAGCGCGATCGGGAGAGAATAGCTGTTCAGTGAAGGAGCGGCGGTAAGGTAAGTTCCAGGTCCCCCGAGCGTAATATTATTCACAGGGAGGTGAGAATAAACGTTCTCACCTCCCTGTGAATAATACAAACGAATGGCAAATAGTTGTTTTTTTTGGATTTAGTGTTCCTTTAAGAATGATAATGCTTGTTTTATTTGACCATTCTTGATAAATCATATAAAAAGTCACAATTATGAAATAAACAAACTCTCTTGGTTTATTTTAAGGATTATTTTGCAGCTTAGAAAATTATAAAGCCTTAAATCCCACATGTATAGTTTAATAATGGCGTCAGAGGAAAAGATTGGGTAACTGGAGTCAGAAAAAATGTACCGACTCCAACAGCTACCGTAATAAGTTTTAATTGTAATGCAAAACTACAATATGTTAAAATGTCCTATTTCACAGATAAGTTATAATTAATATTTAGTATGTATGCAAGAGCTAAAATAATAAAGCCCAGTGCATAGTTTGTGAATTGAGAAAGCCAGTCGGATGACTAGCGAAACATCTTCAAGAGCTAAACCTTTTTTTTTAAATAACTCTCTATTTTTGCAAAACTTTTAAAAATCTTTTTTAGGATAATAAACTTGTACATATTATACATATTTATGAATAATATAGCAATCTGGGTACTTCTAGGGTTTTTGCTGCCTGAGCCAAACTTTATTGCCGCCCTTTTGTGTGCCGCCGCCATATTAGAATGGGTGTGGCTTTGTGGATGGACGTGGCTAAAGTTTTATGATTTTTAACTTTCTATCACATAGGTATTTAAACAGTTCCTCAGACAGTCAATTAGCAATAATGTAAATTACTAGAAACAGATATTACATCCCATTCTCAAACAGCTTGTGTTGTCCCTACCATATTGCTCCTTTCAGGTTTTTGTTGCTCAAATCAGATTAACTTATTTTATAGCCTGTGATATACATGTTAGTTCAACTGTTGCAATACATTAGAAATGCCATACTTTCTGTACTATAAAATATTTTAGCCAAAAGATTTGTAAGCCTTCCACCATGTCAAGGTAGACTCTTTCAGCAGGTCCTAACTAACCTAACCAGTCTAACAAACTTATCAAAGCTAACCTAACTATATTAAAGGATTTTAACAACATCATATCTGTTACTAGGGAAATTTTTTTTTACAACTGCCTTTGTGCTGCCTTTCCTCTTCGGTGCTGGGGTGCCGCCTGAGACAAATGCCTCACTCTGCGTTATGGTAGATGTGGCCCTGATAGCAATGATCATAGGGGGGAAAGGGGCAGGAGTGGCAGAGGGAACCATGCCTTAAAGATTTGTTTCAATTTTTAAGTCTGTTTGTGTTTGAAAGCAGCAAGGAGATTTCAAGTCCATGAGTGATTAGTGATAAAAGTTCTGTCATATCTTCTTATTACAGCATGGGAAATCCAAGTGGGTTGAAATACAGTTTGTGTGTTGAAGATCCTTGGATTCGTAGAGTAACAAGTTTTCTAAGAGCTAAACTAAAAGTCTGGTTGATCCAAATGAATACCAGTGCGCAGAGATGGATTATGATAAAATTGTGCCCCAGGCAGGACTAACATTTGGGGCCCCTTGTTCTTGTATAGGTGTAGTACTGAAAAGCTGGGGCCCCTCATGTTCACCTGCCTAGGTTACCTTAATAGATAATTCTGCTCTGTCAGTGCGCAGTTGTTTCACTAATGTAAAGTATTTTCATTCATGTTGGCAGTGAAAGGTCATTCATGTTGGCAGTGAAAGGCTTGAATGGCCAATATCAAGTAGTGCTTCAGCTTCCTAGCAAGTAGTTCTTTGGTTTGTTCCCAAAAGCAGACACCATTTTTATATATAGCTTTAGAATTATTGACATTAATACTTAATTATACTTTAACACAGCTCACAACTGTTTCTAGAAGGAGATGTGTTGCCTGATCTCTCCTCACCAGCTCTTCTGGGTATATGCTGCAGTCATGGTCAATTGCGCAGTCATGTTTCGCAATCGGATCGCATGTGATTGCGCAAAAATGCAGATCGCCTGTGCTCCGATTAACGAATCACACACGCAGCTACTAGTGGGGCCACATCAACTGGCCGACTCAAGTGTACACACTGTGCATCAGTGTGATCTAGCCCTAAAGGAAGGTTTCTGTTTGTCTGTATGCTCCAATGGTTTTTTTACCATGTTTTGTCAGTTGGAGTAATAGAGATAAAATTACCAGAAGGTAGAATGTGGTCATAGCAGCGCAACATTAAAGTAGAAGGAAAGTCTAATGATAAGTTCAGGTAATTGTTTGTATGCTATATTTTTTACCTTAAAAATTCAATCCGTTGCCTATAAATAAATGTGTTTTTGTAGGTACTGCTTCTTCTTTCACCCAAGCTTCTCTGCTTCTAGTAACACCTTTCAGTGAGCCAAATCCTTATTTGGCACCATCCCCATAGACTTGAATGAATCTGAAAAGGACCATGGGAAACCTAAAGAAAGTAGTGGTGTTAAGGCATTTGTTAGCATTTAAAAATTAAAATATATCAGATAAGGTCCTCATTAGGTGGGGAATCGCTGAAACATTATTCAAATTTGATTCTTTTATTACAAGAGTATTAACTAACTAATGCTGACCATACACCTGCCCAAAGTTACATCATTTTGTCATTGAGACAGCACCAAATGTTAAATTAATACGTAAGCGAGGCCAGTTACCGGTTCTTACTTTGCGACATTCCGTCTAAATAATGCTTTGTGACCAACGTTGCACCCCTGAAGTTGCCCCCTTTCTCCACACTGTTATGATATGACATGCACAAGAAAGCTTAGTCAAAGCTGATCACACCTATAATGTGATCAATAGTGGGAGGGACAAAGAATAGTGCACCGGGAATCAGGTAAGTTGCTGTAGGGAAATATATTGCATCTCACATCAAGTATTTTAAACTTTAAACATGGCTTGGGGAATAGGGGACTTTACAGGCCTTGTTAAGGTTCATACACATGGATGTGTACGAACATTTGTTTTGGCCGTTACGATGTGTACGTACAGTCGTTCGGGGATCCGCCAAGTCGGTCGTTTGGCAATCCCTGACCGAACGTCCGTTTTGGCTGATAAAGGCCGTACACACGGGCAGATTATCGTTCGAAATGAACGTTCGTACACATCCTGCGTCGTGGGTCAGGACCCGCGATCACACGTGTGTATGAACCTTAAGGCTGGATTTCTACCAAAGTGTACTATCAAGGATAAGAGTACAAAGAAAGATTCCTTCCTCTTGAAAACTTTGACACACAGAGGTGTTGTCAGATGATAATCACATTGTTTGTGGGGTCTCTGGATGAAATAGGGTTTAGAGAATCGTCCTGTTTTCCTCGTTATTGTCTGCTGATCAGCTGATGACATCACTATGTGGATGGCTCATGCAGCCACCCATGGAGGAAGAAATTGGACTTTGCTACTTTCCTAGGAAAAAGCTTTAGTTTAAATGTCTTGTTTCTCTGTGAAATGTCTGTAGGTCTAAGTGCATAATTTAAACCTAAATAGAAAATAGAGGAGCAGAGCTTATCACCTAAATGTTTCCCTAGCCTACTCAACACTTGGTCCCCCATGGGGATCTAAGACCAAACAATGGATATTATGAAAGGTGATATCATACAATCATACAATAAATTCTCAATTTATTCTCAAAAAATATATTGAAATTCATAAACGGAAAGTTATTAGTTAAAAATAAGCATACAATATCTTGGGTATCAGTTTTATTATTAGTTATTATATGTTTTGTTTTTTCTGATTTCTTTGAAATTTAACCCTTGCTATTTTTTCCTTCTCATTATTTAATTTTTTATTATAGGTTAAAGAAAACCACATAACCTATGAATTTGACTTTTCCAAAGTCTATTGGAATCCACGCCTTGGCACCGAGCATGAGCGCATCATTGGAAATTTGAAACCTGGGGATATTCTGTTTGATGTGTTTGCAGGTGTAGGACCATTTGCTGTTCCTGCAGCCAAAAGGAACTGTGTTGTCTATGCAAATGACTTAAATCCAGAGTCCTATAAATGGTTAGTACACAACTGTAAACTTAATAAAGTTGATAAAAAGGTCCAGGCATTTAATACCGATGGAAGAGATTTTATAAGAACAACAATAAAAAGTGAATTGCTTAAATATATGAAACCACTTTCTGCAGAACAAACAAACAGCTGTCACGTTGTAATGAATTTGCCAGCATTAGCTGTTGAGTTTCTCGATGCCTTCAAAGAGCTTCTTGAAGAAGAACCTAGTAGCAACATAACTTTTCCAACTGTACACTGCTATAGCTTCTCAAAAGATGACGACCCTCAGAAAGACGTGAAAGAGAGAGTAGAAGCTGTTCTGGGAACAAAATTAGAAACTTTAACTTTGCATCTTGTGCGAAATGTTGCACCGAACAAGGAAATGATCTGCATTAGTTTCAAAATGCCTGGCAATGTGATTTTTAAAAGGCTGCCAGAAACTGGTAAGTTCTTTTAGGCTAATTTTGTTTTTATTTTTTTGCTTTCCTTAGCTGATAGTTCAGTGAAGAAAAAGTCCATTTATTATTTGATAGCACAGTCTCTGAGAATGGTGCCATAAAACTAGCTATGTGGCGTTTTAAAGCTCCATGTCGTAGTGTCTCAGGCTAAAACGGTAAGTTAAGCCCTAGAATTGCAGCTTGTTTTTTATGATACATTAGTTAATGCAAAGCTGACAAGTAGCAGCAGGACCAAAAAGCTTAGGACATCAGTCCAATGATGTCTTCTGGGAGACAACATTCCCAAGAAAATAAAGCCAGCAGAGTGGGTGCTCGGTGACTTTACATTAAGATATTTTACTTTTTATACCACCCTTTTGAAATGAAGAGGATTTTGTATTTGTATTTAATCATTTTCTATGTTATCCTTTATTTACAGATGAACCAATGTCAAAACGTTGTCGAACAGATGAAGAAAATGATGTAAAATGACTGTTGCTGTAAAACATGCCCCCCCTTTTTTAAATCAACATTTCATTTTTGAAGTCGCCTAGTTTACTTGCTTATTTTATTTGAGATTGTTTTAATAAGCTCTGTTTACCTTTCCATCTGTAAATACATTTCCTTACCTGCTTTGTAAGTCATTTTCCCATAAATACGTAATAAAGCTTAGTGTGCTGATAATATTTTATATCTATATGTTGGTACATATGGAAGGGTACTGCTAATGCATTAGCCCAAAAAAAACATTCAGTTCCATAGCATAAGAAATGTTTAATGTCAAATGATTTCAGCTATGATTTAATATCCTGTAAAAAAGAAAATGGCATTTACTGTAATATTTACAGGGAGAATCACCCAGAGTGGCACTTGCTCTGGGCAAATCTCCAGTCTTTGCTGCTGTGTATTTAAAGTAAGTATTTAAAGCCAGCTATCAACTATCGCAAACCTCTAGTAAATTTGTTAGTGTGACTGTAACCCTGGATCCCATCGACTGTGGCTGGTGGTGAATCTGCCTGTTAGTGTTACATTATGGAACAGTGGCAATTAGGTTTTTGGACAACAATAGCATCCTTTGACACATGCACCCCAGGGTGAGAACCTAAACCGCTAAGTTAAGTCTACAGCCGACACGCTTCTTCAACAGTCTTCCTATTGTTTGAACCCAGGGCTGAGGACCTGGTCATTTAGGTCCTCACCCTGGGTACTTTTAAGGGCCGAACAAGAGGATCATGGTTTGAGTGAGTATAGTTATGATTTTAAAGTCTTTGGTAAAAATGTCAATTATTCATAGCATTTTTATTTAAGCAATTTATTTTGCTATCAATGGGAATCCATTTATAATAAAGAAATATTCAGAATATTTATGTAGTTTAGAAATGTTTTTTTTTTACATGTTTTTGCAGCACAAATGGCAGAATTCCGTATTTTAGTAAAAACCACAATAGTTATGAAGCTGGCAGATGTAGGACTCGATTGTAATGCAGCAAACTTTCTCCTCCTTCCTTCTGATTCCACTTAAAGCTTGCACATGCTCAGAGGAGGCAGCTAGGGGAATAGCATTCAATATGTTTACAGATGGCTACTAACAAACAGAACTAGGATATTGGTCTGAGACCATAGTTGCCCTTTAAGAAACCGCCATTTGCTGGTTAATATTGGGAGTACATACCTAAAAGATCAACAAGGCTTAGTACTCATGGGATGATATTTCACACCAAATGATTTCCTGAGCGTATCATTTGATTGGATTGCTTTGAGATTGAAACGAAATTTCGATCCCATATAATGCAAAACTTATCGGCAAAAAGCAGTGCAAATGAAATATTAAATCTGTGCTCCATAATTCCCAATGCAATATTATATCTGTTGTATTCAATTAGATTAACTGTTCTGATGACTCCCACCACCCTTTAGATCACAAGCTGGGTTTCATCAGAACCCTGCAACACAGAGCTGAGAACATCCCCACTAGCACAGAGGCGAAGGCTAAAGAAATGAAACATCTCAGAGGAGCCCTTAAAACTTGTGGATATCCAGACTGGGCCATTTTTTCTAAAGAAGTAGAAGGAAAGAAAAAAACATGAATACCAACAGTGAAGGGAAAAGCAAGACAGGAGAAAGAACATGGTCATCCCATATGTAGCAGGGGTCTCCGAGAAATTAAGAAGAATTTTCAAAAAACACTGTATCCTTGTCTGCTTTAAACCGAACAACACACGGAGGCAGCAATTGGTACATCTGTAAGACCCAATACCGAGACACAAGAAAAGCAACATCATATACGCAGTGCAGTGAAGAATGCTCCGATTTGTATGTGGGGGAGACCAAACAGCAACTGCATCAACGTATGGCCCAGCACAGAAGAGCCAATTCCTCGGGTCAGGACTCAGCCGTGTACCTGCATCTTAAGGATTAAGGACATACCTTTGAAGATTGTAATGTTAACATATTGGCAAAGGAACGTGACTGGTTCAGGAGGGGTGTTAAGGAGGCCATTTATGTGAAAATAAAGAAACCAAGCCTAAATAGAGGTGAGGGGGTTCGACACCAACTGCCATGTACAATGTTGTTTTGACACCTTACTCTGGGCGTTCCTATAACACCTCTTATCCACTATCCAATCACGCCCTTAACACTTGGCTGTGATGTGCTAATTGGGATTGGGTACAAAATTGCCACAGATTCTTGTACAAGTCATTCTGAATTGAGAAAGCCAGTCGGATGACTAGCGAAATGTCTTCAAGAACTAAACTTCAGCTTCAACTAAAGTCCAGTTGATCTAATTGAATACAACAGGTATACCTTGACCTGGATGAATGAGAACCTTCACAAGCAATGCAATATTACTTATATAATTGTGAGAAACAACAGTTGTAGAGATTTGTACCATATTAGCCATTGATTAGACAAGTTAGAGCTGTTTACATTGGAGAAGCGACGTTTGCGTGGGGATACGATAACCATCTACAAATATATTAATGGGCCATACAATGAACTCTCTGGTGCATTGTTCACTAATAGGTCATATCAGAGGACTTGTGGACATCCTTTAAGGTTGGAAGAAAAGAAGTCTCATCTTCAGGTTAGGAAAGGTTTCTTTACAGTGAGAATGGTGAAACTGTCTTCCAGCAGATGTGGTAAAGGCAAGTTCATTGAATAGCTTTAAAAAAGGCCTGGATAGGTTTCTAAAACTAAAAAATATTGAGAATTGCTGGTATTAATACATATAGATCTGGTTCATCCAGGGATACTTTCCAACTGCCGTTTGGAGTCAGGAAGGAATCCCCCCCACCCTTTAATACTAATCCCTAAACTGCTATAGCATCAGTTACCAGGACCAGCAGCTTATCTGTTTGTAGCAGTACCTTCCAATTTGTGCCACGCCATGGGAGATGTGTTAAGCCAACATCTGGAAATGAACAGGTTGGTTGCCAGTAATGTAAGTAAACTAAAGGGACGGTGGGATTCTATAAAGTCCTTTATAAATCTAATATTGCATATTATGGGAATACAGTGTTTACAAATTAAATAAACCTCCACACAAATATGAAAACAACAAAGTAATAAAAATTGTATTTATTTAAAAATAAAACAGAACATTTACATCATAAAGAAATCTTAATGATCCAAATGGAATAATCATCTCTTTTACGTTTAGTTCCTCACAGAAATACCACAGGACCAAAACAAAATGCCTTGGATTTCTGTCATTTTCCAAAAGCACATTCCAATGTCCCACTCACTTTTTTTATTCCTTAAACACAGCTGGCTTTATTAAAGTGCACAGCAGCCTGGCCATAAGGCAGATGCCAGATATTTTACCAGATTTATGTTAAATTCTCCTTTCATGCCAACTGCATTATATGGATTAATGTGACTTCCAGAATAGACCACTGAAGGCATCCTGTAGCGCCCTGTGACAGGCAAGAGAGGAAGTGTAGCCTCCAGCTAAATCCTGTGGAGACGTTGCTCGAACATGGTTCAGATACCTAGAACAAAAGAAAACAGCTATTAGCTAGACCACCTTAGAACAGTTGCAAGCTTAAGTCACTTTAATCCTGATTTGTTTAAAAGATTCATTTACCAAGAGCTGCACCACAGAAACCCAGTTTTAGTCACTTAGCACAGATGCTGAAAATTCACTAATGGCGGATCAAAGGGCATGCCCAGCATAAACTTAGTTTAGATATGTTTACCATCCCCAAACCTAGGTTTTGCATTATGCATATGTTCGAAAGATGTCCCTGAAGTGACTTACCTAACCCAGTTCCTTGGGCTTCTGTGCTGACAGATACTCTACTTTCTGGTTGCGGCTGTCAGGGAATTGGGAGTGATGTCATGTCGCGCCTTAACTGACAGCCGCAACCAGCAAGTAGATCGGCTGTCAGCTGCAGAGCTGAGGAGGAGCAGCGAGGGACTGTGCCATGAGAGATGTGTTAAGCCAACACCTGGAAATGAACAGGTTTTGCATTATGCATTTGTTCCAAAGAAGCCCCTGAAGTGACTTACTAGCCTGGTCCCTTGCTGCCTGGCCACCGCTCCTGCTCCCGTTTTAGCAAAAACAGGAGCAGAGGGCTGCTGCGCTGACAGCAGCTCTACTTCCAGTGATGTCATGTGCCTCAACTGACAGCCGCAACCAGAAAATAGAACGGCTGTCAGCCACAGAGCTGAGGAGGAGCGCGAGGGACCAGGTTAGGTAAGACACTTCAGGGGCATCTTTGGAACATATGCATAAAATAGAAAATGAAATACGGATTGCCGAACAAAGCAAGTCCAACCCCAAGATGTTTTTTAAGTATATAAATGGTAAAAAAATGAGGACTGAGAATGTGGGACCATTAAATAATGGAGCTGAGGTGGTTGTAGAGGATGCCGAAAAGGCTAATCTGCTAAACCGTTTTTTTACATCGGTTTTTACTGTTGAGAATACTTACAGTAGGGATTGTAACAATGTGCAGGGAGGGAAATGAAGAGTTTTCACATTGGATAACAGGGATATGGTACGGAATCAATAGACAAAGTTAATATCAATAAAGCGCCAGGACCAGATGGATTGCATCTAGGATTTTAAAAGAGTTAGTTCAGTCTAGCAAGACACTGTGTCTCAATTTTCAGATCGCTTTGTCTGGGGATGTGCCGCTGGATTGGAAAAAGCCAATGTAATACCAATATTCAAAAGAGGTAGTCGTTCACAGCCTGGTAACTATAGACCTGTAAGCCTAACATCAGTGGTAGGGAAGGTGATGGAAACTTTGTTAAGGGATCATATCCTTGACTTTGTCTCCAGAGATCATCTTATTGTAGTAGTCAGCATGGATTTAGAGAAATAGATCATGCCAGACAAATTTAATTGGTTTTATGAAGAAGTGGTAAGAAGTTAGATCAGGCACAGCTGTGGAGTTGGTATATTTGGATTTTGCAAAAGCCTTTGATACTGTGCCACATAGGCGACAATGTATAAACTGGGACTGTTGGCCTTGAAGAAAACATTTGTTCATGGATAGAGAACTGGTTATTGGACCGCAAACAGAGAGTGGTGGTTAATGGAGCTACATTATGTGGGCTAAGTTCTAAGCGGAGTTCCTCAGGGTTCTGTACTGGGGCCGCTTCTGTTTAATTGTTATAAAGACATAGAAGGGGGCATTGAGAGCAAGTCTCTGTGTTTGCTGATGACACTAAATATGCAGAGCTTTGGAAACTTCCAATGATGTGCAAAAGCTGCAAGCAGACTAGATAGATTATCAAAATGGGCAGCAGAATGGCAGATGGATTCAATGTTGATAAATGTAAGGTGTTGCATGGGATTTAATAATCCCTGTGCCATCTACACCATAAATAACTCTGTGTTAAGTGCATCTGAAATGGAAAAAGATTTGGGGGTTCTGGTAGATAACAGACTTAGCTGTAGCAAACAATGCCAGGTAGCAACAGCTAGAGCTAGCAAGTATTGTCTTGTATAAAGAGGGGAATGGAATAAGAGAGAAAAATATTATTTCCTCTTTACAAGGCACTGGTAAGGCCACATTTGGAATATGCGGTGCAGTTTTGGAATCCCATATCAAAAAGGACATCTTGGAAATTGAGGCAGTTCAGAGAAGGGCAACTAAATTAATAAGGGGAATGGAGGGGCTTGATATGCAGGCAGATTAGACGATTAGACAAGTTAGGGCTGTTTACATTGGAGAAGCGGCGGTGCGTGGGGACATGATAACCTTATACAAATATATTAATGGCCCATACAGTGAACTCTCTGGGGCATTGTTCACTAATAGGTCCTATCAGAGGACTCGTGGACATCCTTTAAGGTTGGAAGAAAAGAAGTTTCATCTTCAAGTTAGGAGAGGTTTCTTTACAGTGAGAACGGTGAAAACTGTGGAAACTGTCTTCCAGCAGAGGTGGTAATGGCAAGTTCATTGAATAACTTTAAAAAGGCCTGGATAAGTTTCTAAACTAAAAAATATTGAGAATTACTGGTATTAATGCATATAGATCTGGTTGATCCAGGGATACTTGCAGTTTGGAGTCAGGAAGGAATTTTTTCCCACCTTTTTAGCTGGGTTTTTTTGCCTTCCTCTGGATCAACTGTTAGGTAGGGTTAAAAAAAAAAAAAAGGGAATAGGTTGGACTTGATGGACGAATGTCTTTATTCAACCTTAATTACTATGTTACTATGTTACTATAATGCAAAACCTAGTTTGGGGGGTGGTAAACATTTCTAAGCTAAGTTTATTTTAGGCTGGACATGCCCTTTAAAGTCTCGCAAACAGTTATTACCAAGAGGCGCAATGTCTTAGCCAATCACAGGAGCGGATGCCGGGCGAGCCACTTCTGCTTGTTTTCGTGCAGCAAGGGAACGAAGGCTGATAAGAACATTTGGGGACAGCTTTGAGTTCTATAAACCCCGTAAGATCGAGGTTTATGGCCATTTCCTTCAAAATATAAAATTTTAGTTTGGAAGGTGGACATACCCTTTAACACCAAAAAACTGAAAACAAATGCATTTTTGGAACCATGCAAATAATTCAAACACCTTGAAAAAGTTTAATTTACGTAACACTTGAATTCAGCTATCCAAGCCTGCACTGATATTAATTGTTAATGTTCTGGCAGTTTACTTAGCTAATATGTGCTTTGGCTTTTTTCCCCATAAAATAAATCTTAATTGTGCCTATATGACTGCCGTTATTCAAAAAAGGAGACCCATAGGTATGTAAAAGGGGATCCATGGTTATTTAAAAGGAGATCCATGGTTATTTAAAAGGAGACCCATAGTTACAGTGATGTGAAAAACTATTTGACCCCTTCCTGATTTCTTTTGCATGTTTGTCACACTTAAATGTTTCTGCTCATCAAAAACCGTTAACTATTAGTCAAAGATAACATAATTGAACACAAAATGCAGTTTTAAATGATGGTTTTTATTATTTAGTGAGAAAAAAAACTCCAAACCTACATGGCCCTGTGTGAAAAAAAATTGCCCTGCAAGAAATAACTGCAATCAAGCATTTGCGATAACTTGCAACGAGTCTTTTACAGCGCTCTGGAGGAATTTTGGCCCACTCATCTTTGCAGAATTGTTGTAATTTAGCTTTATTTGATGGTTTTCTAGCATGAACCGCCTTTTTAAGGTCATGCCACAACATCTCAATAGGATTCAGGTCAGGACGTTGACTAGGCCACTCCAAAGTCTTCATTTTGTTTTTCTTCAGCCATTCAGAGGTGGATTTGCTGGTGTGTTTTGGGTCATTGTCCTGCTGCAGCACCCAAGATCGCTTCAGCTTGAGTTGACGAACAGATGGCCGGACATTCTCCTTCAGGATTTTTTGGTAGACAGTAGAATTCATGGTTACATCTATCACAGCAAGCCTTCCAGGTCCTGAAGCAGCAAAACAACCCCAGACCATCACACTACCACCACCATATTTTACTGTTGGTATGATGTTCTTTTGCTGAAATGCTGTGTTACTTCTATGCCAGATGGAACGGGACACGCACCTTCCAAAAAGTTAAACTTTTGTCTCGTCGGTCCAAAAGGTATTTTCCCAAAAGTCTTGGCAATCATTGAGATGTTTTTTAGCAAAATTGAGACAAGCCTTAATGTTCTTTTTGCTTAAAAGTGGTTTGCGCCTTGGATATCTGCCATGCAGGCAGTTTTTGCCCAGTCTTTCTTATGGTGGAGTCGTGAACACTGACCTTAATTGAGGCAAGTGAAGCCTGCAGTTCTTTAAATGTTGTCCTGGGGTCTTTTGTGGCCTCTCGGATGAGTTTTCACTGCGCTCTTGGGGTAATTTTGGTCGGCCGGCCCCTCCTGGGAAGGTTCATCACTGTTCCATGTTTTTGCCATTTGTGGATAATGGCTCTCACTGTGGTTCGCTGGAGTCCCAAAGCTTTAGAAATGGCTTTATAACCATAACTCAGGTGTGATAAACCACAGTTAAGTTATTTTGTAACAAGGGGGGCAATCACTTTTTCACACAGGGCCATGTAGATTTGGAGTTTTTTTTCTCACTAAATAATAAAAACCATCATTTAAAACTGCATTTTGTTCAATTATGTTATCTTTGACTAATAGTTAACGGTTTTTGATTAGCAGAAACATTTAAATGTGACAAACATGCAAAAGAATAAGAAATCAGGAAGGGGGCAAATAGTTTTTCACAACACTGTATGTAAAAGGAGACCCACAGTTATGTAAAAGGAGATCCATAGTTATTTAAAAGGAGATCCATAGTTATGTAAAAGGAGACCCATAGTTATGTAAAAGGAGATCCATAGTTATGTAAAAGGAGACCCATAGTTATTTAAAAGGAGACCCACAGTTATGTAAAAGGAGATCCATAGTTATGTAAAAGGAGATCCATAGTTATGTAAAAGGAGACCCATAGTTATTTAAAAGGAGACCCATAGTTATGTAAAAGGAGATCAATAGTTATGTAAAAGGAGACCCATGGTTATGTAAAAGGAGATCCATGGTTATGTAAAAGGAGACCCATGGTTATGTAAAAGGTGACCCATGGTTATGTAAAAGGAGATCCATGGTTATGTAAAAGGAGATCCATGGTTATGTAAAAGGAGACCCATGGTTATGTAAAAGGAGACCCATGGTTATATAAAAGGAGATCCATGGTTATGTAAAAGGAGATCCATGGTTATGTAAAAGGAGACCCATAGTTATGTAAAGTTGGAAGCTGCAGCACAGTGCAATGACGTCACATACACGTCTGTGCAAGCACTGAAGTTGTGCAGCGACGACATGCGCACCCACGCACGCTCGGAACAAGCGAACATTCCCTTTTGAGACAGGAGCAGGAGGAAGCAGCAAATCTTGGAGGGGCGAAGCTACACATCCAGCTATACAAATTCAAGATGTCAGCAACTTTGAAGCTGGAAAGGTAGGCTCTGGAGGGGCATAGGAAAAATGCCAACAGTTTTTTTTTAAAGCTGCAGCTTCCAACTAAACTTAAGTTTATTTTACAGCACACTTATCCTTTAAACAGAGGATTGCAGTACACAAACTGTTCAGGTTATAGTAGTACAGTTGCACAACAACCCTCTATTCAATACATTGGGGAGACTATCAGAATTTTCTATCCATAATGCATTGTTGGGCAACTTGGACTTTACAGTCTGTTACATAAAGAGAAGGCCTCTCTCAAGCTAGTGCCAGGGGTTTATTGTCTGGCTGACTAGCTAAAGCCTTGAGTAAATATCTTTAGGTTTAGCCCCCCTTTTTTTGTGGCTGTGCCAGCACCACCAACCCCTCCTTCTCTCAAGGCCATGTCTCCCTATTTCCTCTCTCTTCAGCCATGTTGTGTCCTCTCCCATCTCTCCCCCTTGTTTTTTCTCATTCATCACACAGGCATTGCCCATCCTAAGCCCCTGTTCCTCCCTCTTTCTCCAGACCATGTTCCCCCCTTATCTATCTCCAGGCTATCCCATTCCTACAAACTGTATTAAATTATATATTTTAAATACCTATATACTCGAGTATAAGGCGACCCGAGTACAAGCAGAGGTATCTATTTTTACCTCAAAAGTTAGGAAAACCAGATTGACCCGAGTATAAGCCAAGGGATGAAATTATGACCACTACTGCCTTATGATTCTGTATTGTTCTGAGGCTTTTGTTGCCCTTTAAATGGACAGCAGAATTCCCATACAGTAATATCCATACTGGAATTGGCTATTACTGGATAGGAATTCTTCTGTCCATTTAAAAGGCAACTAAAGCCTCATTCCTTTGCACTCCACAGATGTTTGGAAACTACAACTCCCAGCATGCTTTAGTAGCTGGGAGTTGTAGTTTCTAAACATCTCAGTGGCACCCTGCACCCCCAGTCCAGTGGAGGAGAAATAGGCCCAGAACCTGTAAAACGCTGTGTAGGTAAGGTAAGAAGCTGTCACTCACCTCGCTCCCTCTGCATGCATGCAGCCTGACGTCACCTGCATGGAAGTGAGACAGGCAGCGAGTAGTGACGTGGATGACGTGAGTGGATGCGGAGCGAGCAGCAGCCGGATTGTAGCGAGTGAGGTGAGTGACCCGAGTATAAACAGAGGTTCGTTTTTTTAAAGCCTGAAAAACTTGGCTTATACTCTAGTATATATGGTACAAATTAAAAAGCTATTGAAGAAATAGAGTACCGCTAATATAGCTCAAGCTAAACAGTATTTACATTTTACAATACAATAATCATAATGCTTCCATAACATGCTGCCTTTTACCTTTTAGACTGCAGAGGTAAAAGGTAGTTGAACTGATAAGACAATGCTAGTCACAGGGCATTCTAGCCTGCCAGTATTTATGGGTGAGAAAGGGGTTAAAGTCAAGTCTGATAGTCCCATCATCTTTGAAACTTCTGCAGCCAATCAGACCCCAGTACTCCTAGGGGTTACAGAGTCAGAATCACTTTCCAGGCATGAAGTAGCTGCAAGTCAGTAGAGCCGACTTGACTAGAAAGCAGAGTAGGGGGAGAACAGGAGCAGTGAAAATTAGCTTGGGAGGTAGTGCTACCTCTTATGCCGCCCTTAACGGCTGTTCTCTTGCAAAAGAGTGCCCGTTGGTGCACAGTAGAAATTGTGTGTGTGTATGTTTTGCTTTGTGTAGATACAGTGGATATAAAATCTTTACACAGGGATATATTTAACTGTTACTCAAACAGTCATCAGCATCTAGGGAAAACAAATAGGATAAGCATGCAGGTCTGAGAATAGATCCAGGCAATCCTCCCACAATGTGTGGTTCAAACTAAACAGCACCATTTGGTGGCCTGAAACCCTAAACAGGATACAGATTAACATGCTATGGTTATAGTAACTAGTATTCACCACAGAAAATTCCAGTTGCTGTAGGGTTAGGACTTACAGGATACTGATTAGCTTTATAGGTTAAGGTGAGGTGGGGTATATATAAAAAGAGCCTTCTAATAACAGAAGATACCTCACATTTATTATAATAGCTTTGCCCTAACAATCTAACATATAAACACATATTTCTCTCTCCCAGCTTACCTACAGAAATGGGCTGGGACATGCAAAGTATCTCATTTATAGCCTGTAGCTAATGCATGTGTTGAGCAATACGTTTCTTCTTAATGTCCTGTAGCTAATGCACATGTCCAGAAGTAATACAGCCTAATGGTATACAGCAGGGGTGTTGAACTTGTTACATTTCACATGTTTGAAAATGACAACTCCCAGAATTATCTGTTAGCAGTAATATTCTCCTTTAAGTCCATTGGCTAATGAATGTAAACAGATGCAATACAACCTACGGATATAGAGCACATGTGTGTAACTTTGCTGCACAGAATGCTGGAAAATGTTGTTTTCATACATCTGGAAAACAGTTTTCATACACCCTGGAATAAAGCCATTTTTATGACTTAAGAGACATTCAAAGCCCTCGGTCGTGCTTTAGTGATTACTACCCAAGAGCTCAAACATGCAAGTGATCCATCTGCCCTTCCCTTACATCCACAGCTATTACACTACTGGTCTAGGGAAGGATTATTTAGGTCACTACAGGCAGTAGGATTCTAAATCTTATCAAACTTGCCCTCCCTTTCCTATTCCACCTACCTGCCAATTAAAACCTAGAGGGTCTTAGAGGAATAAACCAGCAGGTCTGAGAATAGACCCAGGCAATCCTGCCACAATATGTGGTTCAAACTAAACCGCACCATTGGGCAACCTGGCACCCTATACAGAACCCAGATTATTAATATTTACAACAGCAAATACCAGATTTACAGTTACAATGGGGTTAGGAGCACAGGATACTGATTAGCTTTATAGATTAAAGGGTATGTCCACCCTTAAATCTAATTTTTAATATAGCCTTCCCCCTGGTCCCCCAGCCCCAACCGCATCATTATAATCTTTAGAAAGTGCCCCAAACTTTTACTTACCTCCCCTCTTTCCTCCGCCGTGCTCCCGGCCCTCTGCTTGCGAGAAAATGTAAGAAGAGGGGCGGGACCGGCAGTCGCGTCTGTGATGGGCTGAGTGGCAGCCAATCACGGACGCGGCTGCCGGTCATTCAGTGCAGCGGAGGAAAGAGGGGAGGTAAGTAAGATTTTGGGGAGCTTTCTAAAAAAAACTTCTCCCGGAGGCCAGGTAGGAGGCAGAGTCCTATATGGACTCTGCTATCCTACTGGTGGGCAGTTTTTGGGACTTTGGGGGGGACTACAGGAGAACCCTATGGAGCTGGGATGTTAGGTAAGGATTAAACTACACTACATGGTGGGGCCAGTAGTTGG
This sequence comes from Hymenochirus boettgeri, assembly GCA_019447015.1. Classification (NCBI taxonomy): domain Eukaryota; kingdom Metazoa; phylum Chordata; class Amphibia; order Anura; family Pipidae; genus Hymenochirus; species Hymenochirus boettgeri. The sequence continues at coordinate 265,140,872 of CM033476.1, forward strand.
GGGGATTATAGTTTTGGGGGTGGACATGCCCTTTAAGGTGAGGTGGAGATAAAAAGGAGAAAGCCCTCCACCAAACATACAATGAAATAGAGCCCTCTTACAACAGAAGGTACTTCACAGCCTCATCCTATTAAAGGGACACTATACTGAAAAAAAATGACTTTGCCTCATCTTAATCTATAATTGGATACATGTTAGCAGCACTTAATCTGATTTGCATGTGTTGCTGCATGTCTTCAATCCAGCACACATTTTGTTTAGGAGAAGTATCCCCCCTCCCTCTTTTAATCACTCCCATTTCCATCAGACCTGACTTTTTCCCCACAAACCAACTGTCAAGCTTGAACACAGCATTCATTTGAGAGCAAGGCAATTGATTGACAGCTGAAATACAAGAAGTTTTAGATTGGATATCTAAAGAAATAGGGGGCAGATCAAGAAAAAAATGATACAGTGGTGGTTGGGAAGAATTATAGTTTCCAGTTATGGTCAATTTATAATAACATATATTCGGTATAGATGCCCTTTAATATTGGGGAAAAAGGAAAAAACTGCTCTAAAAAATGCTGGGACATGCAAATAAACAGACATCACTTCCTGTCTAGCAAACAGAAACTGGATTGTCTCTCCTAAGAGTGAAAGTGTGAGTTTGAAGAATTTTTGATTGGCTAAGACTGTCACATGTTCTACAAATGACACATAATTTGGTGTAATACAGGAACTTCCTTACACTTCCTGTCTAGCAAACAGAAACCGGATTGTCTCCTAAAGGAAGTCTTACCTGTTTCTTTCTATGGAGAAGGGAGTGGGGAGAGTGGAGTCCAAATGGGAGACCCTTTAGCACACTTAGAGGTTTGGCTTTACCTACCATTTTGAGTTTTCCATTTAACCTTAGGGTTGTCAAGTAAAGCAAGTATACTTGTTTTATAGTATATCATTTGTTTTGAAATTAAAAGGTCAGTAGTAGTACTATACTTTGGACAGTGTTATTTGTTATGGTTATTAAATGATAATTACACACACACAGATAGGCCTTTCCTATGTGTAATAGTGTTATATACCCCCACCTTAATAGTACCTCCTAAAAACGCAATGTATTCCCCTATGAGCTTATAAAAATATTTATACAATATAAAGGAAAGGGCTATATGATATAAAATATGAAAAATATGAGTTACTAATGGAGAAATTGAGTACTGGCGTCTCTTAAATTAATGGGCCTCCATTGCACATCCTTGTATTTGTACACCGTATATATATGAAAAATGGGAGTTACTTATGGGGAAATTAAACAAACAAATAGTTTTTTTTAAAATAGAGTATTTTAATTTTCCATGGAATTACAACTACTTGTATAGGGTACTGCATTTTCTGATATAAACTTTCTTTGTCCGTTAAGAAAAATACATCAGGAATAACTTGATTTATGGCTGGTATTTTACAGAACCAAAGTGAAAGCAATAACTGCATGATTTTCATGGCAAGATCAAATAACCTCTATATAAAAAGGCTCGGATTACATTTAAACAATTAGAAGTCTGATAGATCTAGAAAAGTTCAGCTGCCTGGTGCAGAGCAAACAAAACCACATAAACTATAAAAAACATATGTATGAAAGTTACAACACTGATGTGATGGAAAATGCCTACAGAATTTGAGAGTGTACACATTAAATTAGGAACAGGTAAACAGTTGATATCCTTGTTTCTGAAAACTGCAACTGCATTCCCTTACTGCAGAGTTCTTGTGGGGTATGCTGGCAGTTGTACTTTTCAAACACTTGCAGAAATGGTAATTTAAAAAAAAAATTTAATTGTGTAAAGAACACATTACTTTTATAGCACCTAAAGCTGGACATCCATAAACCCAAAATTGCTCTTGTAGTTAACCACATTTAAAGCACCTCTTGCCCTTCCATTTGTACAACTTATGAAAAAAATGTATCATATGCTCGATGACCTTAACTTTGTTAACATTAGGAAGAAAAGGGCAAGATGACACTCCTCTCCAAAATTTGGAAAAGTAGGCCATCTGGAATTTCACCTGCCTGATCTGACAAATACCAGAGCAATCCTGTCTGTACAGGTTTGCCAGATACAGTGATTCGGTGTGGACTAGGGTTCCCAGATCAGTGGGGAAAAAAAACAGAGGATGCCTATTAAAACACATGCTGTTAGTCTGAATCAACATTAAGGGCTAGGCCAAACTGGAGCGTTTTAACACACTTATCACGTTACAAAATGCACGCTACTGTAGGCATATGGACTGGCCACACTAGCAGGGAGATGCAATATCCCGCGCAAACGGGAAAATAAGTGCTAAACTCACGCTAACAAATGTAATAATGCGTTAGTGAGATTAGCGCTGCCTGCACCATGTCGCCACTTTTTAACTTTGCGCAGCACAAGCGATAATTGCACTTGTTTTTTGTGCGAAAATTAACACCTTTTCTATTGTGTCTTTAAATCCATTTGCATTTTCACAATTAGTTAATGGTTACAAAGTGGTTAATACATTGCGGGAACGAGTGCAGGTAGGTTGCGATTGCAAAATTTATTGCATCTTCCCCTAGGTGCACTGTGGCCCGTTGTGCTGACTCCTTTCTCTATCCACCCAAACCCATCCACCCCTTCCATCACAGATGTACATCTGCAGTCGGACAAGCCAATAGCACTAACTTCCATAATATAACAACCCCATAACATAAAATTGGGAATTAAAGGGGAACTGTGGTCTCCAAACAAGTAGAGTTTAAATGAAAGACCAATTTCCTCCTGGTTGATAAGCCATCAACCACCTCTCTACCTGCTCCACAGCCCAAGATATAAAGAAATGACTGACCAGAAAGTTAATGGGTGGGAGGCTGACGTGACATTCCTAAGGCTTCTCCTGCACAGTGCCGCTGGCGAGCACAGCCTCAGACTCCCTCAGTGTGTGAGGGAGACAGGAATTCCCTCCTCCTCTCTGCTGTGTGAAGTCCTGAGAGAGAAGGTAAGGGAATCTACAGCCCTTCTCTCCCACTATGTGAAAACAGCCTTTTCAGGCAGAGTTTTCACTTTGGTTTCAGGGGGGGGGGGGGTGTCTGAGTGGCTTACGGTGGCACCCGCGAGTGGGAGGGTCTTATGCACCCGTGAGTGGGTGGGGCTTAGTCGCCTGCGGGGGGGGCTTAGTCGCCTGCGGGTGGAGGGCTTAGGCACCGCAAGTGGGTGGGCCATATGGGGGAAGGGCCAAGGCACCCGTGGATGGGTGAGCCACATGGGGTGTGGATAGGAATGGCCAAGGGGGGCCTGCAGTGGAGGGGACCAGGGGGGCTGCAAAGGGGAGGAGGAAACACAGGGCAGATTGACTGACATGGTTTCAGAGCAGGAAGCAGGAAGTTCAGGGGACCTGGTGATGCTGCTGCCATATTCACACACAAAAATGTAAATATCTTTAAAACTATGCAAAATAAACAATGAAAATAGATTGCAAAAATTCTCAGGAGAGCAATTCCTATCAATTTACCTAAAGTCATTTTTGGACCACAGTTCCTCTTTAAAAAACAAAGCGCAATCTCTCTATTCAGCTTTCTATTTAACTTATTCCCTGCTCTGCATTTAGCCCAATACATTTTAAAGGGCATGTCCAGCCTTATGTTTTTTATGTTTAGGTTCAGCTACCCCCAAACACCATTTTCACATTATTGAAAAGTTCCAAAGATGCCCCTGAAAGGAACTTGAACCTGAATCGGCGCCTCGCAGCTCTGCCGCCCTACTCTCTCTGCTTCCTCATTGTGGTTGTCAGTGACGTCACGCCCAATTACCTAACAGCATGACCAGGATGCGCCTCACTGCTCTTGCTCGAAATGAGCTTGCAACAGCAGCAAGGGGCGGTACCCAGGCTACAAGGGACCGGGTCTGGTAAGTCCCTTCAGGGGTATGTTTGGAAATTTTAAATAATGCAAAAATGGGATTTTGGGGGGAAGCTTACTGACAAATATAAGATGTTATTTTAAGGCTGGACATACCCTTTAACGTATGTCATACAAGACTTTGACTTCCACCAAAAAACAATATTTAAATGAGCAAACCTTGGCAGCACAGTGGTTCAGTGGTTTGACCCGATACCCATCAGCGCTGGAATCCTGGGTTCAAATCCTCACTTTGGCTATATCTCCAAGGATATCTGTATGTTGTACCTGTCTCTATGCACTCAGATTTTACCTACACTCATTAAGACACAGTGATAAAATGTGTGTGTGAGTAAGTACTTGTGCTGGCCATACACTACAAACTTACCTCCCAACATTCAAGCGATTTTCTGACAACCGCCTGGCCTGATCATTTTGCAATTGACATTACCATTATCATTGTAAATCTTTGTGTACTATGTTAAGTGCTATTTATGTAATTTTAATAAAAATCTGGACTTTCTAATGTCCTTCCTCACATTTAAAATTTACACTTACCTTCCCACCCTCCAATATCAGATATTGTTATAATTTCTTACCTCTCCCTGAAGCTCATTATAATTACTTTTCTCCATCGCGGTAAAGCCGGCTTTCTTCTTGGGGTTGCAGCTGCCAGTCACTGCTGTGACTTACTGCTGCAAATGGTTACACCTCTTCTGCAGTTGAGGTTAATTACCACCATTGATCCTGTTTTCTCCTGTTTCGATAAACACTTACCCTCTCTCATTTTTAGGAATAGAAATAGGGGGTATTCTTCATCTAGCCACTTTCAGAGATATAGTAATAGCCTTAACAGAGAGATAAAGCTTACAGGTACATTCCCCTGTACAGTGTAGCTTTTGCCCTTATATTGTAGCCTATAGCATTAGGACTTCCAGTGACATCATGCAGTATCACGCATGGCAACGTGGTTTCATGAAGATGCAGGCAACGAAATGGCATCATAGCCAACAGTGGGTTTTTATATGGGGTTCAGTTGGGCAGCAATGATTCGCCTGAATGCCCATACACAAGTATGGTTTACCGTACCTGGATATTTATCATGCGTTTTCTTCTTTTAAATGTAATCTTTTCTGACTATCACAAAATTCCAGCATTTTATTTATACACTAGCAAACTCTGCGGCGTGGGCGCCCCTCTCCTCCAACCCCCCACTTATGCACCTCCAAGATTTTACCATTGCAACGGTGGTGGAATGCGCACACTGTTGGAGGCGGTTGAATGACTTGGCACTCCATGCATATTTACAGCCCTAGGTTAGTATATAAGATATGAATACTGGGCCTTAATTCACATATTATGGAATGCAAACTTTAACTTGTGCCACCAAATCAATCTAGCATATGGAAAGTAAAAGAAGTACATAAAAGAATCCTATTTGTTTATATGTAAAATGTTAATTCATGATGGAAACCATGTGCTTATTTCAGCTGTTTCCTTCCTGGTTGCCCCTGTAATCATGTAAGGATAAAGTAGAATCAGATTATGATCACGCACACACTCGTTTGTAGTTTCCATAACAGTCATGCAGCTTCCATTTTCTTTATCTTAACTATACTTTAACTCTTTAATTCTCTGAGATTACTTTCACTTATTAGAAATACCAGGAAATTAGCAGAGCAACCTTTACTGGCAGACATCCCACCCCTCATGGAAATCTCCTGATTTCTGGGGTTGTCTCCTGTGAGACCACCACTAACTCTCCTGGAATACACCTAACCCCTGGATGCCATGCCCCCAGAATGCCCCATAACTCCGCCCACCACTTTGTCTCCTAACTGCCCCCCCCTGGCTCCTAACTCCGCCTCCGTCCACCCCCTAAATGACATCACCGATGTCACGTCCCATCTAGCCACGCTCCTTGCCGCACACTCCTTCTCCACCCTGCCCAGAAGCCTCACATGGCAGGGTGGGATGTCTGTAGTGGCTAATACACTCCAGTTGAGTTTGTTGTTGAGGAGAATTTTGGGCTTTTAACCACTAGATGGTTTAAAGGGCAAGTCCAGCCCTCAAATGAAAATTTAGATTCATGTAAATCACCCCTCAAAACCTTACATTTTAATAGTTTAAAATCTAAAATATATAAGTCTAACCTTAAATCATGCACAATATCTTGTTGCCCCTGTTTCTGCTTCCTGGTTCTTCCAGTTAGCAACTGTCAGTTATGGATTTGACATCACAGCCAATGACTGAATGTTAATCCCGTCTGCCTCTTCTGAGCATGCCCAGGCTGAGTACGGGCTCAATACAGGTTTCTAAATTGCCCAGTTTCCATGAGGCATCCAGAAGCATAGCAGGCATACAGTAATGAATTCATAGGACAAACTATGATATATCAACATATTTTAAAGAGGCCATTCTTTCTAAAAGATGTTCTTATGAGGGTGGAGTTGTCCTTTAAACTTTATACTTTTAGTACCTTTAGTAGCTTTTATACCCAGCACCACAGGAGTTCCATACTTTGCATTAAGTAATTTAAGGACAAGTATATGTAAAAATAAAAAATACCCGTGGCTTGATAATTCCTGCCTCCCAATATTGTTTTGTTGTGTAGATATAGCATGTAAGGTTTGCCAGGTTAGAGCTCAGGGCATTCCTGTATTTAAGATAGTGTTGGAACAAATAGGAAGCCTGCCAGAAGCAGTGCTCTTAATGTTAATTCTTAATTCTACCTCCCTTCCCTGGGTACTTTTTATTTTAATTGTTTTGTAAAAAAAAACAAATGAAAAAACAACAACTTTGCACTATAGTTCTCTTCTATAAAATTATTTATTATTCCCTATTATATTGAAGCCAAAAATAACTATCCATCAAGTTGTACTTTACAAGGACCCTTGTTTCTGTTTCTTTCAAAAGTTGTTACAATCTATGGAGCAGAAGGCACCACCCACTGCGCTGACTGTACATTATCTTCTGCTCAGCACCACAAGGATTTCTGTGGAGTATGCATGGGAGAGAGAGAAAGCAAAGTACAGGCACTGGTGATGGCAATGCTGTTACAGTCCATCATTAAAGTCATCCTCATGTTCTTTTATTTGGTACTCTTAACTCTCATAAGTCACAATAGTTATTCATCTAGTCAAAATTTGCAAATAATTTGGGATTTTAGGGTTCTCCGTGTTAAAAGTGGCCCTTTAGAAATAGACTATTGGGAGAATTAAGCTTGGTACACGGTATGGGGGCTTTATCAGCACTGTGTGTGGATACTTTTCCAAACGAGCGTGCGGACGCAGATCATTCAGGTCAGCCCTAGCGTTTGTTTGGGAAAGTCCATAAATTTCCCTCGGCAACCTCCCTATAAAGGGAGTCTGCTGCAGCCGAGGGAACACACAGTCCCGAGTGTTTTTCCTATGCTGTGTATATGCTGTTTATAGAGAGAATGCTCGGGATTGTGTGTAGCCCAATCTTTGAAAAATTACAGACAGGATCTTGCAGAGTAATTTGAACATACAGTTTCCTCAATAAATTGAGATTTTATGGTAATTATACCATTATATACATTCTGTGCAACTGTGATACTGTAGTTACAAACGAGTCTGTTTATTGCAAAGCTCACAAAACTGTCCATTCAATTTATTTGGTACTTCACAGAATATCTGTAATACTTCCTTGAAGCGCTCCTTCTTCGCACTGGCCCGCACCTCCTCAATCCTTCTGTCACTGACAGTCCACAATGGGGCCAATGGGATGATGCATCAAAACTGCTGATGTTTTTTTTCAGTCATTTTATAGTTTTGTATGTATGAATATGTATATTTTTATTTATATGATAATTTATATACCGTATATACTCGAGTATAAGTCAAGGTTTTTAGGCTTATACTCGAGTCACTAACTTATTATCCAGTAAGCTGGCATCTGCAACGCTCTGCTCCACTGTTCTGATGGGTGACGTCAATACCTGGCGCTGGTCTCATTTCCCGGCGGCCAGTAGTGACGTCAGGCGCCAGAGCAATGGAGTGGAGCGAAGCGAGCGGATGCCGGCTTACAGGATAAGAGGTTAGTGTACTGCACCATACTACACTAATCCTCTAGCCTTCTCTGAACATGTACCTTCACTCTGGGGGTGGGACAGTAGTCCCATACAGAAAGCCCAATTCTTGCCACTGAAGATGTTTTGAAACTACAACTCCTAGCAAATAAAGCATGCTGGGAGTTGTAGTTTTTTAAACATCTGGAGTGCCAAGGAATGGGGGTTACTGTATGAGATTAAAGGGCAACTAATAGCTTAAAACAATACATAACCAGGACCATTTTATCTATTGTTAAAAAGATGCCTTTTGATTCTGTATTGTTTTGAGGCTTAAATTGCCCTTTAAATGGACAACAGAATTCCCATACAGTAATAGCCATACTGGATTTGCCTATTACTGTATGGGAATAATGTATGGGAATTCTGCTGTCCATTTAAAGGGCAACTAAAGCCTCAAAACAATACAGAATCTGAAGGCAGTAGTGGTCACACTTTCTACCCTCGACTTATACTCGAGTCCGTCGTGTTTTACTCATTTTCTAGGTAAAAATAGGTACCTCGACTTATACTTGAGTATATACGGTATAGCACCACTTGGGTACACAATGGTGTGCAAGCAATTATACAGACAAAATGATAATTACATAATTAAAAACTTCAATGTATATTAAAAGAATGAATTTATTTAAATTTAGAATGAATAGCTATAGATAAGTTGTAACTAATCTAGCTGTAAAATAATTCAAGCACTAAACAATTTACCTGCAATCAAAAATATACAATGTTGATGCTTTACAACAAACAGTTACAGGGGTTAAATGTTGAATTTAAGCTAAGTTATTATAACCACAACAAATGTGAGGAGTATTAAAGTTAAAGTAATTAGTGTTAAAGTTGGCTGTGACTCCAAGATCTTGGGCAGTTTTCAAGCTGAAATCTTTCCAAGATAGAAGGTGCAAAGTCTTATACCATATATTCTACATGGCCGATGAGTTATCCTTATATTTTCCCCCTCAATACTATGATTGAGTATCTCATCTATTTTCTTTATATATGTACTGTTATATGAAGTAATGTTATCCATGGTTAGGATTGGTATAGACCAATGGGATTTTCTCTGAAGGAAAAACAAGGGAACAAACATGCCTGCAGTGAACTTAAGTCATACACTTACTTGGTGACTTCTGCTGATCTGCCTTGTGCAGTGATCACAGTTCATATCACTACCTTGACTGCCCATATTACTGTATATTTGGATTTCTTTCAATCCCGATTTGTCTGCCAGTTGAATAATTTACCAGACAGGAAAGGGCAGAGTATGAAATAAATGTCATAAAATTGAAACCTTAGCTATCAATAAATGATGGTGCTAAGCAATAAATCTCACCATACGGTGTGCAGGATTTAGACAAATACATAGTAAAACAAAAAAGAGCTTTTAGTAAATCAATAAAAGGTGTCAGAAATTGTTGGGTACTCCTTATTCTGTGCTCATAGTTTCACTAGAAAGTTGTCTTCTGCCATTGTGCTATGTCCCACTTGCCTGTTAGTATCGGCACTGTAAGTGTCCTTAGGGGCATTGGATGAAAACAGGGCTGTTTTTTAGCCATTTTAGTGCCCTAGGCGCTCTCCCACCTACGTGCCCCCCCCCCAAAAAAAACACAAAAAAACTTGGCCTGTCAAACTACAGCTGGGTTTCCTCCTTCTGCTTCGGACACCGTCTACTGCGACTGTTCTTTATAGTGGAACCGCTTTACTAGTTGGTAAGAGGCACACGCTGTACCAGGTGAGGCAGGCATGTATACATACGTTTGTATGAATGCAGTGACACTGGCCACAAATGAAATACTGATTGGAAGGACAGGATAGGTTTCAGTGGATATGTGGTATGTGGCACCAGTGTTCTCCCCAGAAATTGTTTTCAGCCGGGTAGGGCAGAACAGGGAAATTTGGTGAGAGCTAAGATGTTTTACTCTTTCAGTACTTTTCCAAGAATATTGGCATTAATAATTTCAGTTCCAGCAGAACATTACCATTAACCCTTTGGTGCCAGCAGACTTTACTATTAATACTTTCAGTGCCAGCACCTTTCCAGAGAATTTGCTTTGAACCCTTCAGTGCTAGCAGACTCCCCATAGTATTGCCATTAACACTTTCAGTGCCAGAAGAGTATTACCATGAACCATTCAATGCCAACAGACTTTCCTATTAACACTTTCAGTGCCAACAGAGTATTATCTTTAACCCTTTCAGCTGCCAGCATTGACATGATATACAATATGTACCTGCTTTCCATGTCTCCTCCATTGAATTGTTCACTCCTCACCTACTCCTACTACTATGTTCTAATTGAAGAGTTGGGTCTCATGGCTGCTAGTCACAGGGCCACTGTTATAAAGTCTGCAGCAGCATTTACCTGGCATTTTAGAAATGTTCTCCTCAGTACCATTAACTGAGCTCATCCACCCCCCTCCTTCCTTCACCTTCAATTAATTTGCAAATTGCAATGTTGCAGGTTACAGCTGAACAAGGAGAGCAGGTCTAACACAGCAAGTAACAGCTGACAGGGAGATGCCAGGGAGAAGAATAGGCGCCCTGTATCAACATAGGTGCTCTATTTCTTTGCCTAGGTGGCCTATGCCTAAAAACAGCCCTGGATGAAAAGGTAAGTATACTAGGTTGACCTAGGTTTAGGGTATATTCCAGAGAGTACTGGAATTTAAATTTTTATTTTGAAAGTGGAGGTATCCTTTAATTAAAGGATAAGTGCACTGTAAAATCAAGTTATGTCCTTGAAAGTTGCTGACATCTTGTTACTGGTTTGCTGAATGTAAAGCTCCGCCCTTCTGAGATTTCCTCTGATTTCTCCTGCTTGAGCCTCAAATGGTAATGCCTGTGAGTTCCGTGCACTCTCCTGCTTGAGCCTCAAACAGTAATGCCTGTGAGTTCCATGCACGTGTGTGTGTACGGGACTCACAGGCATTATTCTTTGAGGCTCAAGCAAGAGAAAACAGAGGAAATCTTAGATGGGGCGGAGCTTAACATTCAGCAAACCAGTAACAAGATGTCAGCAACTTTCAAGGCCCAAAGGTAAGCTCTGGAGCCGCATAGGTAAAAAAAAATATGGTAACAGTATTTTTAAAGCTGCAGCCATATTATAGCCCCCAATTATAGTTTTGGGGGTGGACATGCCCTTTAACTGAGCATGCTTCTCCCCCAGGGTGACGGGGCGGGACAGAGGTCAGGTGATGTCACTCAACCTACTGGAAGCAGGAAGTTGGAACATTCACTCCGATGTAATGTTTTACAGGCTTCAGCTAGAAATGTGATTATCAGCTCATTTTAAAAGAAACACTGCAGGCTTTCATTTAACCCTAACTTGTTTTGAGACCACAGTTGCTCTTAAAACAGTATTGGTTCAAGACAATGTTTGAAGAACTGAATTTGAGTAGTGTCATACAATACACTCAGGTTAGACAGGGGTTGGACAGGGTTCTTATGCACTCTGGGCAGGGTGTATAAAGTAGGTGTCCTTGGGTGTTTATTCCATTATTTATTTCTGCAATAATCCCATTTCTGAATACATCTGAAATAAAATTATTTTCCCAAGTCCCACACGGGATCACGTCACCTCCCTGTACACACAGACATATACACGCATACACACACACACAGTATTAATACTGTTTTATATACAGTATTTATAATATATCTCTAATACACAGATCTCTTGGGTGTCCAAAGAATAAAGTTAATGGAAGAAGATGCATTTTATTACTCTAATCAGGTTACTTCAGCTAAAAGCTAGACTAAAAAGCAGTTAGTGCAGAATTCATTAGATTTCCATTTTAGTAATGAAAGGTTAATGGTTATTTCTAGTAACAGTGATATCATTTGCAGGAAGCATTCCTTTAGCAGTAAAATACTTCCGTTAGAGAGGCGCCTGGAAATGGACAGTTTAAAGGCATTCCCTAACAATCAGGACACCTGGTCCCCTATTTGTCATCCACACTCCAACTTCAATAGTCAGCTGTCACAGCTGCTCTCCCATAGTTGGATCTCTCAGGCTTACACCTCTAGAAGCACCTTGCGTGGCCTTCTGCGGTAACTGTATAGGAGCATTTTACAAACTCTTAAGGTTCTAAGTGCCATATTAAGGACACTGAAGTCTGGTGCTTTATCTAAAGCTTTCAGTTTGCATGACTGTTGTGTATTACACTAGAGAGGACTGCAAAACTGTATCTACATTTAGTTCATGACTAAACCAAATGTCACATGTACTTGACCCTAGGATATATCACTCACAGCTTTTTTGGAAAAAGTCTTTCAGCACGCTGTAAATTATTGTTAGGTTAAAATTACACAGAATTTCAGCAACTCAAATCGTCTTAGACAGTAAATTATACAGTTCTATTCAGATAGTTTACATCTGTTTTTACAGTCCAAAGTGGTACTTACAACAGCACAATATTCAAGATAATTTAAGTGACGTCCTAAGTCTGGGCAGTTGTAATGACTAAAAGTACAGCAGTTACAATACATACAATAAAATATGGCAGGGTAGAATAATTCATGCTATTTATGTCAACAGTAATAAGCAACCTGTTAGTGTTATTGTTTACAAGGCAGCTAGAAATCTTAGGGAGAGGGGGGCCAAAAGGAGCAAAAATCCCTCCACTGAGCATAAAAATGGAGCTACACCTTCTTATAACAGAAGGCATTTTGCAGTCTCATGCTATATAAATAGCATTGCCCACAAAATCTAAGAAATAATTTCTTACTCCCAGGTTCCCCAGAGTAAGGGGAGGAGATATGCAAAATACCCCTAAAGAATGTGTGTGTCTGAATCCTACAATAATCGGGAATTCTGTAAATCCAGAAACATTGCTGATAGTCTTAAAGGGCATTTAACACAATTTCTATGACACATGGAGGATTGACAACCCCACCACCAAAGCCTATTCTTACTACTCTCCAGTCCATCGAACCCACACAAGAATTGATTATATATTCACCACACATCCAGGCATCTCACTACTAACAAATACTCCTTTGGAATCCCCAACCTTGTGAGACCATGGCATTGCCACAGCAGACCTAATTCTCACAAAAAATACCCCTAAACAATACCTATGGAGACTAAACGAAAACCATCTCAAACATCCAATACATCAGCAAAACATTAAAAAAGACATAAAAACATACTTACACATACAATAATGGCAGTTTCTACCTCCATGATACTTTAAGAGGCACACAAGGCAGCGATTAGAGGCTATTGCATCCAACTAGCCTCTGGCCTTAAGAAAGACCCCAGTCACAGATACAAGGAACTCATAAAAGAGTTACAAGAAGCAGAAAACACTTTATACCTCAGCCCTTCTACTGCAAAACTTAGAAAAGTAGTATCAATTAGAGCAGCCTTAAAGGACAACTCCACCCTCATAAGAACATCTTTTAGAAAGAATGGTCTCTTTAAAATATGTTGATATATCATACATTGTCCTATGAATTCATTACTGTATGCCTGCTATGCTTCTGGATGCCTCATGGAAACTGAGCAATTTAGAAAACTGTACTGAGCCTGGGCATGCTCAGAAGAGGCAGACAGGAGATTAACATTCAGTCAATGGCTGTGATATCAACTGTCAAATCCATAACTGACAGTTACTAACTGGAAGAACCAGGAAGCAGAAACAGGGGAAACAGGACATTGTGCAGGATTTCAGGTTAGACTTATATATTTCAGATTTCAAACTATTACCGTTTAGGGTTTTGGGGGGTGATTTACCTGTATGTAAGTTTTCATTTTAAGGCTGGACTTGCCCTTTAAGAGATCACCACTTCTCTGAAATGGATAAGAAACTTAGATGGGCTAAACGGTCATTCTATAATACATGTAACGAGGCCCACACCCAACTAGCCAATCTACTAAACAGCCGTAGAACTCAAGCCATCCCCACCAGTATAAAAAATTAACAAGGGATACCAATAAACTATCACATAGGAATCGCAGCCAGATTTGAAAGATACTATAAAGACCTCTACACCACAATCCAACCCACAAGAAACAAAGCCTCACCCAACTAGGGTCTAGCATCAATACAGGATTACCTAACCTCCAGTAAAATGCCTATACCAATGCAAGACCAACTTAAATACTTGGACAAGACCATAACCTCAGAAGAATTAACTAAAATCATATCATCTCTTTCTCAGGACAAAACACCGGACCAGATGGATTTCCAAATGTTTATTATAAAACCTATAGTGATATACTCACACCCCACCTCATCTCAACATACAATGAAATCATGCAAGATAACACTACACCTCCCTCCTTCACAAGCTCCCATATGGTAAATATACCCAAACCAGACAAGGACCCCTTCTCTATGTGCTAGCTACAGGCCTATAGCCCTATTAAACTGTGACTATAAAATATTTACCAAAATCCAAGCAAACAGGCTAGAAACACTGCTCTCAGCAATCATAAACAAAGACCAGGTGGGTTTTATTCAATTTAGATAAGCAAAAGACAATACACGCAGAACTATCGATATCATTTAACTCCTCCACAAACATACTCAATCTGCAGTAATCTTAAGTCTAGATGTAGAGAAAGCATTTGATAGGCTTGGTTGGCCATTTATGATATCCACATTACAATACCTGGGAATGTAAGAAGGCTTCCTAAAAGCTATACTACCTCTATACACACCTCAAGCAGCAGTGAGATTCCCCATGATAATGTCATCAACATTTCCTATCTCCAACGGAACAAGGCAGCGCTGTCCATTGTCCCCTCTCCTTTTCAGAAATTCAACAAAAACATTCCACATATCTTATTTCTCTATTTGCAGACAACGTGCTTCTCACACTAACAAACCCATTAATATCCCTACAAAATCTCCACAAAGGACTTGATAATTATACCACCCTATCTGGATACAAACTTAACCAAACCAAAACAGAAGCTCTACCTATTAATATACCACCAACAACCTTACAAATACTAACACAATTCCCTTACTCCTGGAAATACGACTCCCACGTAAATTTCTACTCATGCTCCAAAAAGACATTCTTGACTTTATATGGGGACATAAAGCCCACAGAATATCTAAACAAACAATCATGGCGAGCAGATCCCAAGGAGGTCCGGCTGTCACTATGTGACACATTACACTGGTTTTCTACCATACCACAAGCATGATGGGCTCAACTAGAACAGGAATAGTACCACCCAATCCTCATTTGGAATATGCAGTGCAATTTTGTTATCCTGTGTACAAAAAGGACATCTTTGAAATGGAAAGGATTCAGAGAAAGGCAACTAAATTAATAAGGGTATTGGGGGAGCTTGAATATGAAGAGAGACTGGAAAAGTTGCAATTATGTACGCTGGAGAAAAGGCGCTTGCGTGGGGATATGATTACTGTGTATTAATACATTAACGGGCCATACAATAAACTATCTGGGGCATTGTTCACCAATAGAACATGTCAAAGGACACGAGGACATCCCTTAAGACTTGAAGAAAAAAGGTTTAGGCTTCAAGCTCGGAAAGGGTTTTTCACTGTGAGTACGGTAAAGCTATGGAACTGCCTTCCAGTGGACATTGTTATGGCAGGTTCATTGGTCAGTTTCAAAATAAAGCTGGACGAGTTTCTGCAAACAAGGAATGTTGCAAGTTACTGGTATTGATACATAAAGTAGAGTTGATCCAGGGAAATTCCCGATTGCCACTTGGAGTCAGGAAGGAATTTTTTCCCCCTTCATAAATTTGGTGGGGTTTTTTTTGCCTTCCTCTGGATCAACAGTTAGGCAGGAAATGAGGATATTGCTAGATGGGTTGGACTGGATAGACGCATGTCTTTATTCAACCTCAAATACTATAAACTATGTAGGAACCCTACTTATAAAAACAATAAAATCTAAACAAGAACACAAAATGCACAGTCTCCTAGGACCCATGCAAACAACAATAAACATATGGCAAAACTTAACAAAAACTATAGAACTACTCTCTATTCCATCTACACTAATAACACTAGTAGGTAATCCTGACCTTAAGGTCAGCCTCACATCACAATATATTAAAACATGGACCGACCTTAGGGCAACATTAATAGCAGACCTGGTAGATCCCACCACACATAAGTTGAAGAACTTTTCCACTCTCGTCTCCACTCCTGACAAGCTCCAAAAAATGTGGCCTGATTCCATAGATAGATGTTAGAGGGGGTGTGGTGATAAAGGTACACTCATACATATTATGTAGGACTCTCCTCACATCAAAGAGATATGGCTACAAGCATGTAAACTAATTCACTCCATGTTCTATTTCAACCCACCCATGGAACCTATTTACTGGATCCTGGGACTACAATTTAGGGAACTAAGTAGAACTTCGACTAAACTTTGTACTCATATTCAAGTAGCAGTCAGCCTTCTTATTACGAGACACTAGAAACAGAAAAATCCCCCCACTTAAGCAAATCTTCTACACTCTATTTTTGAAATACGAATTATGGAAAAACTATAATTGTACATGACAATATGGTTACATTTGTAAAAACATGGTAAAATATCATTGAAGTAGAATTTACTTATATGGAGCCTCTTGAGGGAAAGGATTAAGTAACAGTTAGTGCCAGCATTTACTTGCTTTACAGTAAACCTTAAAGTATATTCAGTACCGGTATGTGTACGCTTAAATCCCTTTATTACAATTCTACAGGATAGTCAAAAGGTAAAAACTATTAAAAATATTTAAAAATACACGCAAACCTCTCTTAAAACTGGAAGAAGTTAAGTCTTCAAGTTCGGAAAGGGGTTTTTCTTCAACTATGGAACTGTCTTCCATTGGACGTGGTGATAGCAGATGGATAGTTTTAGAAAATTATATATAGAAAAAAAAGCTCTATGACTTTCTAAAAATAAAGTATGTTAATGGTACTGCTATTGATATATATAGTTGGAGCTGATCCAGGGATATTTCAGATTGCTTGGAGTCTGAAAGGAATTTTTTTCCTCCTTCATACTGTTTTCTTTTGGGGGTTTTTTTGCGTTCCTCTGGATCAACAGTTAGGCAGGAAATGTGCATATTGCCGAGTAGGTTGGACTAGATGAACTTCCGCCTTTATATTCAACCTTAAATACTATACTAACCACAGACATCCTACCTGCCTGTCTGGCTAGGGGTGGAAGTGAGACGTCATTCTAGAGCATAAATGTGGCTGAAATACGGTTGTCAGTGGGATTCTAGGATTTTATGGAGGCTAAAACACTTTCCTTAGCTAAAGGGAAACTGCAGGTTGGACATAACTGCAGTGAGGAGGATATAAAAATGGCAGATTTGCACACCATTCTTTGTGCATTAACTATAATCGCCTCATGGTCTGCCATAGAATCTTGAGTCCATGCATCAGCTCTAGATTAAATAACTAACAATACGGGTATGCAAATCACTTTGCTGATTCACTGTGGTTGCTCAGTAACATTTGTTGTTCTTTTTACTTACTTATTTGCAATATTATTCATTGTTATCAGGGAAAAACCTGGGATTTACATTTTTAAGCCCACCCTAAGACTATTCTGTATAATTACATTTCCTACAGTGACTCTAATCTCCTGGGTATTCCTTCCAGACTAAACAGCTCTATTCAGCTGCCTTGTGTCTGATTGTCGATGAAAGAAACTTGTTTGACAACTGCTCCAAGCAGAAACATATTTTTCCATGATTGCATAAAAAAAGTATATAAAAAAAAATGTTGCCAGACTAGCATTCCAAGCACAGAGGCTCATGTTAGATCGATGAGTTAACATTGAAGTAAAAAGCCAAAGAAAACAATTACTGTGGACATTTTGCCGTCATGGCCAGCTTTTGAGGTTAATTTAGTGGTGTGCTATAACAGACGCCAAGTTTTAATATAAGTCACTACACCATGCATGCAGACTTCCTCTTTGTTGCTTTCAACATTTTCCATATTCTCTGCATTTATAGTTCTCCTGGGACTCCTCACTGTTAACAGAGCCCACGCTATACCCTCAGGTGGGTGGAGAGGAAGCAAAACTTTATTTTATAAGCAGCCTACCTTTAATTTGCATGATGTCTTGTGAAGCTGACAGAGCAATTTAATTTAAACCCCAGTCAGTCCGACAAGAGGCAGTTTCAAACTCTGGAATATTTCATAAAAGGTTCATGATTTAAGGGTTGGCTCCTTTTCCTTTTAACGTAGCACTAAGAATTTGTTAGAGGCTGTTCTTTCACTTTCTTTTGCTGTTTCGGGGGGGGGGGGGGGGCAATAATTCAGCTTTACAAGGTGCTCGAAAAATTATAAGCAGTAAGCTGCTATTACCACAACCAATAAAGTAACAGCATCCAATCCTTAAAGGGTTTGGATGCTCTTTACTTTAAAGCAGTGATATTAAAACTGCGGCCCTCCAGATGTTGGAAAACTCCCAGAATTCCCTAGCTTGAGGATCCTTGCATTAAAGTAATATTGTAAAAAGATGTTTAAGTTACAATTTCAAGTGTCTTTTTAAAAATGTTTTTAATAAGAAACTGGGAACTCAGGATGTGCTGACCAACCTGCGGCCCTCCAGATGTTTGAAAACTACAATTACCAGCATTCATCCTTAGCAGACGAAACCAAGGAATGCTGGGAGTTGTCGTTTCTCAACATCTGGAGGGCCGCAGGTTGGACATCCCTGAATTAGAGTCTCGGAGAATAGGACTGCCCTGGCCTCTACAGCTCCACACACAAGACTATGAAGATCATGAGACAGAAGTGTACATTCAACATCCACCAGAAAGAGACCACATGTACTAGTTGCCTTGTGAACACGGAGAAAGATGTTTCCTTAATTTGTTTGTCTTGGAAATGTTTTGTAAAAATAAGGTCAAGCTAGTACTAACCAAATACAACATATGTGAAAGCCTAACTATTCAATGGAAAACAACCCTCTGGAGTCTGGGTTTCGACTTAAAAGTTTTTGATTTTTGTATTTGTTATTAGCATTTTTACTGCAGCAGTTATACATATACACTACAATTTTTTTTATTTTTTTACTGGGGATATTGAGGATTTGTGATTCCTAAAATAATCCCCCAGATTAAGAATAAAAAATAATAAATTAAGTTACATTCCCCATGTAATGAAGACCTTATGTGCTATATTTTTAACTTTAGAAAAGTGATCAGTTGAATAAAAATGAATGTGTTTGTGGGTGTTGCTCCTCCTCTTCTTCCCAAGATCCGCTGCTTCTGCATGAGCTAAATCTGTATTTGGCACCATCCCTATAGACAACAGGGTTTACATATCCAGCAGCAAGAAACATTTTTTGGCATTCTCCTTTAAAGGGCATGTCCACCCCCAAAACTATAATTTAACCCACTACTGGCCCCACTTTGTAGTTTAAATTAAACCTTATCTTACATCTCTGCTCCTTTTGATTCTCCAGTTATGCCTTCTCAAAGTCCAGGAAACTGAAGACTCCAAGCTGTCAGTGAGGCATCTGGTCCTTCCTGAATTCTCGTCCTCAACAAGGGCTGTGACATGCGCAGCCCCCCCACACACACACACACCATCCAAATCCATCCTATGCCCTAATTGCACCTAGCGTGAAATCCTTTGGGGGTAAGGTAGGTAACCCCTGCCCACCCCCTACCACCGCAATATTTCTTAAAAAATATCCCCAGATCTGTGCTTACAGAGCCTTCTCCCCCACGGCCTTTCCAGTGACATCAGCCACATCTGTGATTGTCTACCTCTAAGCTAATCACAGATGCGGCTGACGGTCCAGCCCCTGCTTGCAAGCAGGAGGCCAGATTGGATCACTGCACAGAGAAGGCCCTGTAAGTAGAAATTGGAATTTTTTAAAAGAAATATTGTGGTGGTTGGGCGTGGGTAGGGGTTACCTACCTTACCCCCAAAGTTCGTTTTGGGGGAGGATACCGTATATACACCGAGGTTTTCAGGCTTTAAAAAAAGCCTGAAAATCTTACCTCGGTTTATACTCGAGTCTTTCTCCTACCTTGTCCGGCGGCTGCGCGATCCGCATCTTCAGTGCGCTTCCGGATGACGTCTCTACCCGGCGCCTCTCACTTTGCGGCGCCGAGTAGTGACATCATCCTGAAGTGCAGAGGATGTGGAGCGAGGGGCCGCTGGACAAGGTAGGAGAATACAACAGGGACACCAGGGCACATAATAGTTACAAATAATACTGTATGCACAAATAAAGGAGGCTTTACCCCTATTTGCAAGTATTTGCCACTTAAGATGTTTGAACACTACAACTCCCAGCAATAAAGCATGCTGGGAGTTGTAGTTTCCAAACATCTTAAGTGGCAAATACTAGTAGGGGTTACACCCTCGGTTTATACTCGAGTCAGTCTATTTTTTCCCCTTTTTTAGGTAAAACTAGGTACCTCGGTTTATACTCGGGATGGTTTATACTCGAGTATATACGGTATGTCTTTTATGAAAGCATTGCAGGCATTTGGAAAACAATCAATATATATAAAATAGGGCTGTTGTACACCCATATTAAAGTGCAACTACAGACCAAAAAATATAATACATACAAACAATAGAATTCTAGTGAACAAACTATCCTAATTGCATATTGGCTATATTTTCATACATAAACCTTTAATAAATAAGAGCAATTAGTTCAATAAGTTGGCCAAATTATTTTAAACAATAGCAATTTACTCCATGTTTTATTCTAGCTGTTATTAGTGACCTTCATCTTTCTATGTAAGAGTAAAAGGGGTCAAAGCATCCCCTTAAGTGGGCATTAGACCATAGTGAAACAGAGGAAGGGTTGTAGGGGCACTATTGCTAGGCCTATGGCAGAAACAAATAAGATTGTTAAGTAAGGATTAAAAGAAACTACTGAAGAAAATGTCACCTGTCATGAGGCCACACTAGACATGGCAGATCATGGAGTGCTTGTAAAGCATTGAGCACCAACACAAAGCAAGTAAAATATTATTATTATTACCTTAATCCGACACTCCCACGCTGAGCTATAATTACTTTTCTTCAGCCGATCCCTCGCTAAAAGTCCTGCCTCCTGCCTTTTTCCAGGTATATTCTGTCAGTCCTGGCCGCGACTGTGATATCTTGGCCAATGGCTGACAGTCCATACCAAGAAGAGTTGGTTACGAGCGTGCTCTGCCAGCTCAAAACAGAAAGCTGGAGGAGGGAATTCCGGCGACTTCCACTTTTTTTTTGGATGGACATG
The DNA here is from genome assembly GCA_019447015.1 of Hymenochirus boettgeri. Classification (NCBI taxonomy): domain Eukaryota; kingdom Metazoa; phylum Chordata; class Amphibia; order Anura; family Pipidae; genus Hymenochirus; species Hymenochirus boettgeri. The sequence continues at coordinate 265,162,051 of CM033476.1, forward strand.
CCCTTTAAATAAACACTTTCATTAATGTGCGTTATTTTAGATTTGTATGTATGAATGTATATATAGTTTATTTATAAAGCGCCACTTGGGGACGCAGCGCTGTACGCTAACAAAATACATTAAAGTCATACAAGGGGTACAAATACATAAATAGTTCAGCACAAAAATATATAAATTATATATATAGTAGTGCTTTCCTTGCCACAAGAGGAAAGGAGGTCCCTGCCCTGTAGAGCTCATAATCTAGTTAGGTGGGTAACATACAGATACAATGGAATGGGTATAAGTGCTGGAGTGAGACAAATGCAGTGCAAATAAAATCATATACTGTGCTGGTTACCAGATAGGTAGGATGTAAGGCTAGATTTAAACCTGCTAATAGAGGTTTCTTGACGTAGAGAGATAGAGGAATAGAATTTCAGAGGATGGGAGCCACAAAAGAAAAAGGTTTGCGATGGGTTTGCGATGAGCGGAGGGTATAGGCAGAAACATATGGGGAGACTAGAAAGGAAATATAATGAGGAGCAGCAGAGCAAAGGGATTTAAACGTTAGGAGAAGGATTTAGTATGTAATGCACTGTTTAATGGGGAGCCAGGTTGTTGTCCGGTACAGAGGAGATTTGGGTTCCGGTTTATTTGAGGGCGAAACAATACATGCGGCAGAGTTAAGTATAGACTGAAGGGGAGAGAAGTGGGAAGCAGGAAGACCAGAGTAGTAAGTAGTAGGTTGAAATAGTCTAGGCATGATAGAATGAGAGCACAAGCATAGCTGTGGTTGGGAGAGAAAGGAACTTGCGAATTTTGGCTATATTGCGAAGGAAAAAGCGTCAGGTTTTCTCAACATAGTAAATGTGGTCAGAAAAGGAGAGAGGAGTCAACCCCTAGGCAGCGTGCTAAATGCATAGGGAAAATGGGGGTATTGTCAACAGAGATAGAGAAAGATGGGACAGGACTAGGTTTAGGTGGAAATATAATCAGTTCAGTTTTAGAAAGATTTTTATTTAAGGTAGCGTTGAGACATTCAGGAGGAGATGGCAAGGAGGCAGTCGGAGACACGTGATTGGATGTTAGGAGCTAGCGTAGGTGTAGACAAGTAGATTTGTGTATCATCTGCATATAAATGATACTTGAAGCCAAAAGAGCTAATAACATCTCCCAAGGAAATAGTGTAGAGGGAGAACAAAAAGGGTCCAAGAACAGACCCCTGCAGTACCCCTACGCTAAGAGGAACCGGAGAAGAGGTGTTGTTTGCATAAGATACAGACTAAGTTCGGTCAGAGAGATAGGATAGAAACCAGGATGCCACTTCATTCCGAATGCCCAAAGAGTGAAGTATCTGTATTAGGAGGGAATGATCGACAGTGTCGAAAGCAGAGGAGAGGTCAAGGAGGATAAGAATAGAAAAGTGACAATTGGCCTTTGCAACCTGCAGATCATTGACAACCTAGAAACTCACATGGTATTGAATAACTCCTCCAAATTGGTTCCTCTGCCACCTGGGCTGCTCACCATTCAATAATCAAAAACAAACAAACTGCAGTAGGATACACCAAAGTCTGTTGCAAAAAATTGTTCCTCTTTATTCACCCAATATGTGAGATACAGGCAATGTTTCGGGTGGACCTCCACCCTTTATCAAGCTTGTGAGAGACTTCTGAATGGATCACAAGAGCAAAAGATTCAAGAATAGCTGAGGGAGGAGAGGGCAACAATCTGAAAGTCATCCCTAGGACCAGAGATCTGCACGTGGGTGGACTCCAGATTTAATTCTCAAGCCAATCTCTATGTAAAACCACTGTAAAATCATATGAATGTGCTCAACCTCTAGCCTTCTGTTAAAGCAATTGTAAATACGGTTTCTAAAAATTAAGATTTGCAATGATTTTTTCATTAAAAAGCCAAAACGAAGTTGTATGTATATGCCAATGCACAAACCTTCTATCCGAGCATCATATTTCTAAAAAGCTATTTGAAGAATTCTTCTTTTCAGTGCTGATTATTTCTCCTAACCAACAGCTTTATTTATCTTTAACTTTTCCATCTGGAATTAACATTAACTTAAAAAAACGTGTATTGTGAATTATGATCATGGGCAGTATAAGAACTGAGTTAAAAACAGCTATAGGCAATGCACCTTTTTATTCCATATGCAACCTAATGTAGGGCCACCAAAAAAAATTAGACTAGGTCCTCAAGCAACAATTTCTACATTGAGGTCTACATAGAAAAGCCTTCTTGTATTTATTTTCTTTTGTTTTTCTCCTTTTTTATTTCAATTTCACCATTTTTTGCTGTTTTTATGGATAGATGGAGCAAGGAAAATTTTACTTGTGCAGTAAAGGAATTCTTTCTGGCTCCTCCCACAATCATTGTGTAATTTAATACTTATTAAAGAATAGTATTTGAGGCTGAATAAAGATATACATCCATCTAGTTCAACCTACTCAGCAATACCCACAGTTGATCCAGAGGAAGGAGGGGAAAAAACTGTATGAAGGGGGAAAAAAATTCCTTCCTGGCAATCGGAAATATCCCTGGATCAACTCCAACTTTATGTATCAATACCAGTAACATGCAACATTCTTTATGTTTAGAAACCCATCCAGCTTCTTTTTAAAACTATCCAATTAACCTGTCATTACCATGTCCATTGAAAGACCGTTCAATTGTTTTATTGTTCTCACAGTAAAAAACCCCTTCTGAATTTGAAGACTAAACTCTGACATGTTCTAAAACTAAATGATGAACCTAATGAACCTTCTAAACTTTAATTTAGTTGCCCTTTTCTGAAGCCTTTCTATTTACAAGATGTCCTTTTTGCACACAGGATTCTAAAATTGCACTGCATATTCCAAATTAGGCCTTACCAGTTCTTTGTAAAGAATAAGAGAATATTTTTCTCCCTTGAGTTCATTCTGTTCTTGCTGGCTTTAGCTGTTGCTACCTGGCACTGCTTACTAAAAATTTTTATCCACCAAAACAAAAAGATCCTTTTCGAACAGAGGGCATGTCCACCGCCTCCGTCCCCTCCAAATAAATTTGACCCAATGTGGCCCCACTGTGTAGTGTAAAAAAAAATACTTAACTTTCTCCTCTGCTCTTTGTGGTTGTCCTGCAGTGCCTTCTGAAAGTCCAGGAAACCGAAGAGCAGGAGCCTTTCTGAATGTAATCTGGTTTCTATGTTCTCTTTCCCTATACTCCTGGAGGACTATGGCATGCACAGGGGAGCTCTCCCCTTTCTGGATCCCTCAGTGTTACATTGTTCTTTAGGGGAAAACTTTTCCGTAGAGTAGGAGATCCCCCTCCAACCCTAAAAACTATGGTTTTAACTTTAAAAAGTGTCCAGAAATAGACTTACCTGACCTTGTTCCCTCTGCATTCTCAATAGCCAGCAGCTTTTGCTACTCCGTTCCCAGATGTAGCAGTATAGACAGATGCTGAGGGAATGAAGGTGGGTAAGTCTATTTCTGGGCACTTTTTAAACTTAAATTGCAACTGGGGTCTCAAAACAAGTTAGGGTTAAATGAAAGCCTGCAGTATCTCTTTTAAAATAAGCCAACAATAACATCTCTGGCTGGAGCCTGTGAGACATTACAATGGGGTGAATGTTCAAACTTCCTGCTTCCAGTAGGTTGAGTGACATCACCTGACCTCTGCCCTGCCCGTCCGCCCCAGGGGAGAAGCATGCTCAGTTAAGACTAAATGCTGGGGGAATCGGGAAGTACCTGGGGAAAAAACTGACAATTGAGAATGCAGGCTGAGGCTGGTCACATGGCTCAAAACAGGAAGTGTTCAAGCAGGAAGTAATATTGCTGAACCTTTCCAGCAATAGCTTCTCACAAATTTTATTTAGAGATGTGATTTAGGTTTTATTTCAAAGGTGTGATGGAAGGCTTTATACATAATTCTTACTAGTTTGGAAGAATTTGAGACCACAGTTACCCTTTAAGTCCAAAATGCATCACTTACATTTATCAACATTAAATCTCATTTCCCACTTAGCAGCCCATTGTGACAATCTATTTAAATTCGTCTGCAACAATTGAACATCCTCTGTTGCTTATAATGGTCAACAAAGCTTTGAGTCATCTGCAAACACAGAGACCTTGCTGGCAATACCTACTTACACATCATTAATAAACAGATAAAATAGAAATGACTAACACAGAACTCTGTGGCACCCCACTTTGAACTTTAGTTCATAATGGCCAAGCACCATCAACAACTACTCTCTGCATCCTATCCATCAACCAATACTTACTACTTCCACAATTAAAAGTGTACATTTCACACACAGTGAAGCATGTCATATTAACAGATCAAATAAAAAATATTGGTCACATTCAGACCAGCCTTTACAGAAAAAATCTGCTAATAGATGATCTCGGTTTCAAAACTAACCTGGTTTGGGTATGGAACTGCCAGTTTCGAAAATCCAGGAATCCAACTGAATTTTCAGAAATGTTGAAAATCGTAACTTATCGAAAATAGAAATATTAATAGTGCACTCAGAAAAAGTCAAAAAATTAGTAGACAATTACAGCCAAAAAAGGGGTGATAATTTTTTCCATGGAGCAAAATATTTATATACTGTTTAGTGTTGCAAGCACATACTTGAAGCTATCAATTTGCCTGGGGGCTCCCAACTGGATGATTATAGAAACCAATAATGATTATCATAGGTGCAAGGTCTTTTAAACACACATTTGTATTAAAAAGTGATAAGCAATGTTTCGTTCTTGGTTCTCAGACCTTATATATACATAGACACATCCTGAAGACGGCTACATGTTAGGTGAAACACACCTTTCCCTGAAATAAAATTATCTATATATATATTTCACAAATTATTATAGGTTCTGAGTAGAGATGGCAGAAACTGACTAGTTTCATTCCGTTTTCGGATTCACAGATCCCGGGAATAGCCTTGAACTTTCGAAAATTCTCGAAAATACAATCGGAGACCACTTTCGAGTTTCTGATCGTACTTTCAAACTTTTGATGCTATCTTCGAAAATTATCGAAAATAGCTCCGTACATTAGAAAATTATCAAAAATGCACTCTGAAGCCCCGAAATCCGGACAAATCTGTCCGGAACATTCGGATTTCGGAACCGAGAAGTTTGGTTTCGGATCTGGGTTCGTGTCGGACCCAGATCCCATCTTTAGTTCTGAGCAGACCATTTTATCAAACATAACTAAGTATTAACATTCTGGTGCTGCGTTGAGCACCTTCAAATACAGCCTTGACCACACCCCTAGTACCACTCCCTCTAAGTTACACATGTGTTCAAGTCCATTAACCCTGTATATATTTATTCAACAAAAAAAATTAAAGAATGTGATGCACTGCTACCATCGGGAATGTGAGGAATGATTACTGGAGATCAAACATACACTTATAAAGTAAAAGAGATCAACCAGTATACCCCTATGTTGTAATCAATTTTGGAATTGATTACCACATAGGGGGATACGGTTTGATCTCTTTTACTTTATAACCTTTTTAGCCTCATATCATTCTGCAAACCGTTAGGTGCCAAAGTATGTTATATATAAATAAATACCACAACATTCTGTTGGCTTGAGAAAGGTCCATGTTCATTAAGGGTGAGTAAAGTTTGTGCCTGCAATCTACAGCATTATAAATACCACATTATATATATATATATGCAGCCTCATTTATTGAGATTTAATGAAGTTAAAGTGCAGTGGATGAATCCATGCGTAAACCAAATATTGAATCCCGGAAGCAAGGTTTACCAAGAGCAAAAGCGTCTCTAGGTAAATCTCCCAGATAGTGCAATATATAAGGGATAATACGCTACCTACAGTGTAATATAAGGAGATAACACCACCGAGGAGTTCCCTGACCATATAAAAACATGAGTCCATTAGGCCGAGAAAAAAAAAGAAAAAAAAAAGAAAAATCTAGCACAGGCACTCTGTCTCCCCCCTCCCTGTATTAGTAATGTAGATAACAAGTCCATTTTTGTAAATACAAATAGTTAACTGCCATTTCTATCTCAAACTAAAATACAATAAACATTGTCAATAAATCACCCGGTGCAGTTCCGGTTCGTTACACTGACTGACTGAATTACTGTGCTGATAAGGAGGAGCGAGCATATTCCTGTGAGTCATAATGGACTCAGCTGCTCGCTCCTCCTTATCAGCACAGTAATTCAGTCAGTCAGTGTACAGAAACGGGCTTATCATCTACATTACTAATACATGCAGGGAGAGAGAAGTGGGGAGGGGCAGTGGAATACAGGAAGTCACTCAGTGACATCCCTGAGTGACTGTAATATAGATTTTCGCCACTGCACCTCCCCATTGAAATGCCAGAGCCTTATGTATTATAATACGATAAAACATGCTTTTGATAATAGTGAGAGTGAGTCTAGAAAACAGGATAATCTTCCCCCATAGTCCATGCTAAAAAACATGCAGGGTTATTCAATAAAAGTTCTTATCGTTTAAAATGGTGCTAATTTTGCCCTAAACATTATTAACCAAATATTATATTACATTTGACAGCTAACATCTGATTGGCTGGTGCAAAGTTAGCACCGTTTTAAACAATAAGAACTTTTATTGAATAACCCTGATATTGTTTTACACTTTTTTGCGCTAGTGGGGAACTAATTAATACATTTATATTGAGAAACGATCTCTGATCCACTGGAACTTTAGGATATTCCATGCACTATAATTAAACAATATATTTTGCCCTTGAAATTGATTTCTTTAGGTACACTGCTACATTGGGACTTAAGTAACACAGACAGCAGCTAACTGCAGGATTGGGTTTATCTGCACACAAAGAGCACAGAGCAACAGATAATGCTTATTCGTTTTCCTAATCTTAATGCTGAATCAATTAGCCATGCAGTGCCAGAGAAATAAGTTTAACTTTTATAGAATGGATAGTTTCTACATGTAGTGTGCCAGGGGGAGGGTCTGGGTGATTGGCAGCCCTTTACTGACTAGCTGTGCCCCGCCCTCTTTAAAAAGTAAAACTCCCAGAGCTAAAAAGGAAGGTCAGAGAAGAAAAAAAAGCAGATTTAAGATTGGTGGTAATTAATTCTAATTACCGTGTGATTAGTTAAAAAATTATTTGCTCCAGTTTAGATGTCCTTTAAAACGATGGCTGTTCCTACAGTACTGAACAAGATACTCCCTTCATATCTTGTATCCTGTTCCATAGACATGTCCTGTTAAAAGGTCACTTGGCACAGAAAGGGCAAAGATATCACACCAGACTATTATTTTTATTAAAGGGCATGTCCACACTTAAAACAAAAAACTATACTTACCTTTGTTTAGGGGGTGGACATTCCCTTTAAGAATCCTGCCATATTTGCAGGATTTTTGCAAAGAGTAGCTCTAAAAATAAGCCACAATAGATATTTGTATTATTGGAGAAGTACATTTAAGAGTCTGTGCTGTGTTAGCAAGCCTTAGATGAAACTTAATGTAAAGGCAATTACTTTACTGATATACTGAGACGATAACCATAGCAAAGTTTAACAATATAGAGTTACTTTTGAAGCTAATAAAATGTTCTGAAAAAGAACCAGATGATGTAGATGGATAGTAGATGATGTAGAAAAGTAGTAGAGATTCAATTTTAACAATTGAAAGGAAAGTATTGGTGTTAAAAAAATGGGGGTTGATGCAATAAGAGGTGCAAAAGGTTAGCCATGCTATGTATCTGCAGCAGCCAATCAAATGGTAGATTCTTACTGGGTTGCTGATTGGTTGATGTAAATTAGGGAAGGTACACATGGGCAGACATTTCTTTTCGACCAATTGGGTGATCCATAGAAGACTGGGCAATCATCCCAAATTTACCAACTTGTCCGAACTGGATGAAAGAATGAACAGCAACGATTTTTTTGTCTGCCAATATTTAGGCTTGACTGACTGATCAAATATCAGCCTGTGTGTACCTATCCAAAGAGGACAGGTAAAATATAAGTGTGATATGTTTCCAGTCCTGATGTACAATGTATAGGTATGAAAGTGCATTATACTGTAGGTTTTCAGAAGTCTGCAAAACATATTTCAACAACCAGCTAACAGAATTTAGACTGCAGTAGCTGTCATCATAAACTGTTAAAAATTAACACATTAAACTTTATATATAAGCACAGAAAACAAAATTTAAATTGAGGTTGTATTGCATAGACATATACTTTTAATGGGTTTTCTCTGCTGTGCAGGCACACGCATCTGGACTTGAGATTACTAGGGATCCACCGATCAAAGCTTCAGAAGAACTGCTGTGCACTAGATGTTTATTTTTTTTTCCTCAATTCAATGTTTGTTCAAAGAAAAGAGATGGCTGAAACTTTATACTTTATTCATTATGTAAATGATCTTCCAGAATAGTCATGTAGGTACATCACGTTCTGGCTAAAGATCCCATCAATAGAACATAGTAGATATTCCAGGAAACATCAATAAGTGCTGTGAAATTGCAGAAAATAAGACGAAGAAAAAAATATTCTGTCCTCTCTTATTGCCTTTGTGAGTAAGGTCATATAGGGATTAAGGTATGTCAAAAGACAAGGTGAGAATGTCACACTCCATTTGTAGATTTATTAACTAGTGAACCACAAAATCACAATGTTTTGGGGTTTTACCCCCTCATCAGGTGATGTCTGCACCATACCAGGCTAAGTGTGCATTTGGGATCTCTTGCTGATACAGTTCATACAGGGATTACGGGTGTATTATTTAGTATTTGTAACATCAAATTACACAAGTTTTTTTTCTAGTATCTTTTCATTGTCACACTTTTATCTGTATATAACCCCCCAATATAAAATGGTTTGTTGAGAACGAAAGAAAGAAAGCCATACACATGGCCAATATTCAACAAATCCCATTGGAACCGACCAGGGTGGGGGCCAAAAATGTATCACAATAGAGACAAACTACCATTGTCGGCATCGACCTGAATTGACTCCATTTAATTAAGTAGATGTTGATATGATAGAGTTGATATGATAGGCCCGTGTAAGTATTGGGGGTCGGTCGGGCAGTGTATGTAATTACCACTGCATGTTGCCGACAGATGTCAAACAGCCAACTGGAAACACAGGTGAATGGCCACCTTAAAAGGGCATCAGTTATCTGTCTCTAACCCTAACTGATACATTTTGCACTTCATTATCTGCATTACCAACCAGATATTTAATCATAATTTTTCTTCCTATTCTCGTAGAGTACCCTGGCCCCTCCCTCCATGCAGTCAATCAAGGCTGGGACAAGAGATAGCAAAGCCAATGATTGATTGCTGTTTAACCTGTTCCCTTCTCTTCACATGCTTAAGCTTATAAAAAGCTCATTGAGCAGAGGGATGAGGCAGATACCTTTTCCAGAACATAAGAACTTAACATAAAATATCTGGTTACAAATGCATGTAATAAACTGGTGAAAATACAGATAACCTACTAGTCACCAGTTTTTTGTTTTAAGGGTGGACTTGCCCTTTAAGTCACCTGATAAAATAGTTTGTGGTAAGCATCCTACAAGGTAAGCAATTACACCCCAGCATTTCCTGGCTCCAGTTAGAAATTTACTCCTGCAAAATACAGCAGCAGATGATGTTAGAGACATTAAACAAGGGGGTTTTGCAAGTTATAACATGTACCTCCCAGAGAGTAATTTTCACAAAAGCAATTTTGTGTAATTACCCTAATGGCCCAATACACTTTATTGCTTAATAATAGCACTAGAGAAGTGCTTGCTTATTGTTTTTGTAACATACTAACACTAATATTTTGTAAAACACCAATTGCCTGCAGAATATTTTGCTGTACGGTTAGATTGTACTATGAAAAACTTCAGTCCATTTGCTTTGTAGTAATATAGTTTTGAAATAATTTTATTCATACTAGGTACAGTACTAGTTCAATATTTTGATTGTCAATCAACATTAGGGTTTGTCTCGAACCTTTTACATGGATTACACTGTGGAATACATTAGCCAAGGATAGCTGATGTAAGATTAGGTCCTTATATGTTGTAAATAAAGAAAAATATCATAGATTGAAGAGCAATCAAAGAGCGTCCTTCTGATCTGGCTCCCTGCCTGTCGGAACTACAAGCAGGGGGCTGGACCGGGAGCCGTGGCAGGAGGCAGCCAATCACAGCTGCAGCTGCCAGCAATAGAGAATGCTGTGGGAGCGAGGATCTTTAAGTACAGTTTAGATTCTATTTTTACATTTCCAATATAGCGGTTGGGGGTGGGAGGGGATGCCCTGCAATATATATGAAAGGTTTAACGCTACATGAAGGACAGCCATAAGGGATGGGGTGGGGTGGGGGATTTTTTAAACTACTCAGTGGGGCCAGAATTAGGTAAAATTTTAGTTTGGGGGGTGGACACCCCCCAAACTAGGTAAACACTTGTTGAAATTCATACCAACTAATAAGTCAAAATATAGGCGGTACATCGATTATTACCAGCCTACAGACCACGGATCGGTTTATTGATCTATAGTCTGACAGGCAGAAATATTGGTAGCAGGCCTTAAGACAGAGCTTGTTGATCAGTACACTTGGATATTTAGACAGGTTTAACGCAAAATTAATTTACTTTTTAAAAATTCAACGTACCTGGGGCAGGGAGGTAGGATAGGTTATTCCTACTTCCCAACAGTGTGTACAGTTTTCATCTGCCAGAGTAAGCCTGGCAGAAACACTTTTCTTTGTGCTGGTTTTATTGAAGAACCGGAGGTAAGACACAGCTAATTTAACTCCTGTTCTTTAAAAAACTAAATTCCAAAAAGAAAAAATTTCCCAGTGGAGATACCCTTTAAAACCTGTATATATTTAAACAATACTATACAATATACAATTTCCGATGTAACAATATTATACATAATTTATTGTACGTGTAATCGTGCTATAATATATATTGGTATCTAAATAAAACAAATGTCTAAATATATTCAGTGGTGATTTTACTTGTATAAGGTAGTTGTATAGTTTAGAGATCAGCCCCCGTGGGCCTTGGGTATGTAGAATACCAATTATTGGGTGTTTGTGATTGTTGGGGGGGAGTTTTTGAAGAAAGTGCATGTGATAGCTGTAGGTATCTGTAGTGAATTGTGTTGGGGAGGTTGTGGGAGTTTTGTAGATCTATAAGTAAGTAAGTAAGTAAGTAAGTAAGGGTGCCATGTTGGAGTAATAGACCCAGTATGGTTATACCATAGCTCTCCCATTGTGATGCGCCGGGTAGAGTATGTAGTTCCAGTATAGATTTATTGTTCCATAGGGGTGTGTGGTCGTAGTAGCCATTAATGTAGAGTAATTTGTTTGTGAGGTGCAAGACATTACAGGATTGATTGTGTAGCGGAATTCCCAGTAAGGTAATGTGAAGTTTGGGTGTGTCTATGTAAGCCTTATAGGGGACCAGACAGATACTCGGACATCATTAGGTCTGATGCTGTCAGTTGGGAGGGTGGATAAATCCAGCATTTTAAATATCTAAATAGCTAATATATAATTGTATATTAGGTAGAGCAAGGCCCTCCAGGGATTTGGGTTTCTTATTGTTCCATGTAACGGATAATATTATACTATTAGGTTTTCTGAAGAAAGAGAGCAGGAGGTATACTAGTGAGTGTTTTGGGGAGTAAAAATGTTTTTTATGGGATCTTGGTGATCACTAGGTACTTAAAGGGGTGCACTATGGGGATTGGAGCTGAGCATCGAAGATTATGTGGTGTTTGTTCATGGAGTATTGGGCAGATTTTTCCCAATTGATAAGTAGGCTTAAATATGTACCGTATGTATTGATTATGTTAAAGGCTGTTGTGAGTGAGCTGTGGGGATTATCTAACAACATTACAATATCATCAGCGTATAGCCCTAGGCGTTCTTCATGCTGGCCAAGTTGGAGGATCTGTGAGGAAGTTGGTTCCACTGGCGGTGTTGCACCAGAAGCCTCCAGTATAGGCTCTAGGGCACTGGCTCCCTGTGTGTTTGCTGGGGTTTCCACTTGTTAAGAGAAAAGCAGTGTTTGGGGCCTGGCCTTTGATCTGGCGGGCAAACATCCCAAGCTTCTCCGTGAAGGGAGAGTTTTTGGTCAGCCGGGTGTTCTCGCTCCTTTAGCAGGTAAATCATTTTCTGCCTAGAATGCCATCTTGGCCACGCCCCCATGCCCTAGGTACTTTAAATTTTTAGTTGTTATTTAAAAAAAAACTTTATATAAACTATAGTTCTCCTTTAAAGGATAATAATTGGAAGCAGCAGCTTAAACAAATCCTCTCCTCCCCTTTTTTTCTAGGTGCCTCCTGAGCCTACCTGTGCTGATGTAAAGTTTCTGATATCTTGGATCTTCATTGTAGTCTGCTTGTAGTCTGCGTGCATACGTGAGTTCATCATGCTGTGCTGTAGCAGCGCAGCGCAATGACGTCACATGCGCAGCAAATGGACTGTGCTTTTTTGGAATACAGAACAAAGAGATCCAGGAAGTCTCGGGGGGCGGAGCTAAGCAGACTACAATGATGATCCAAGATGTCAGAAAGTTTACATCAGCACAGGTAGGCTCAGCAGGGACCTTTAAAGACGTAGTTAACTCAGAAAGTAAACTATTAAAGGAGAACTAAACTTAATTTTTTAAAATCCCAATATGAAAGCTCTTCTCTCCAGAACACCTATACATTGTAAGATTCTTCTCTAGTAAGTTGCATATAGTACATGTGAGACATAGATTCGGAAACTAAGAAGGTTTTCATGTTGTTGCCAGTACAACTCATAGCACATGAAGTTATCGAGGAGCCACGCCCCTGACCCAAATACAGATGTCTACACACCAATATGGAAGTCCCTGAAAAGACTTTAAAAGCTGCTAATTACCCTGCAGTTTATTTATCAGTGTGAGTTGCCAGAAAATAAACTACAGGGTAACAAGCAGCTTTCAAATTCTTATCATGGATTTCCATTTTGGTGTGGAGATATCTGTGTGACATTTTTTTATTATTCTGTTCCTAAAGATTCTAAATGTACCTGCATTCTCTGCTTATTCTGTGATGGCGCACCTGGTAAGACACCAGTTATAGAAACACACAGTTCAGAAATTTGAATCCCCAGACTTACCCTTCTTTTTTTGTTTCCATTATGTTAGTAGTAAAAGATTCTACAAGTACTAGTGTTCCACATAGAATCTGTTAGGCTAGGGGTAAGAGCTCTGCTTTTAGAAAGACAGAATAAAAGTACAAGATGCAGGTTCATTTCAATTTACTGAAATGTTATCTATGAAATTCTCTGTAATGATTACCTTTCTTTTTGTATGAAATGTAAATGATTATATCATTGTTAGGACAGGTGCATTAAATGTGTTTGAAAACAAAAAACTGAAATCCCCTTTCTGTGTCAGGCAGGTGGAGGATTTCTGTGCAGTTATGTGATTGGCTGTCAGCTTCTAGGAAGCAAGGTTGCAACTTCCGTGTTTTGAGCTATTGAGCACTACAGAGCATGTGCCTGTATGCCCAGCTAAGGTGGATTATGGGACATGACCCCTAGTACCCACAGCTTAATTTCATAAATCACCCAGTGGCCACAGCAAAGGAAGAGGGTAGACACAGCTTGTTGTATGTGAATGTGCTCTGTCTATCGGGACAATGTTGTATTGAGACTTTAGTTCTCCTTTAATCTAACAGGAGGCATGAGCAAAGCTACAGAGCTCTGCTCCGGGCTCCCGTTAGATTCATCAAAGAACATGAGGTTAGACATAGCTCCTTTACCTCACGTTCTTCAATTAATGCAATACAAAAATGAACCTATCCTTTAAAGTAAATTTCTGATACACATAGATATAGCATTAACAAAACATTTACTACTTACCCTTGTCTGCCCAACATTTCTAGTGATGGAACTTGGGGCCCATAGGTTTCAATATAAGTAGGTTGGTATTGATATAAAGCTTCCTGTAATGTCACAACCGGTATAGAAGCTATGTGGTGACCCTATTGAAAAAAACACAAACACACACAAAATGACATAACTACTTTTTTCCAAAATACATACCTTTGCCATTAAACTTGCAAGTTTACTTTTTACTATATATTGAAATCCCTCTCCAAATGTGCCTAGTAAGAATTCAAAAATGATTTCCTGAAAACAAATGCAAAGGAATGTTATTTATCCGTTCGCTCACACAGAGGTTTGAATTCATTCTACCTGATGGAGCTTAGACATAAAAAAAAATCCACATTGTTGTTTATCCAAAATGAACAGCAAATGCAAGCAGGGATTGTTTGGACTCAAGCTAATTAAATGTAGCCCTGTACAGACATTTTCAGGTACAGCAAGGGGTTTCCTTCACACCTATTCTGTATAACCCTTTTACCTTACAAATTCATTGATTTTAACGCAGATATAAAAAACAAACAAACATTCAATTCCTATCTAACAACATTGAAGTCACATGTAGTAATGAATGCATGAATTGTCCGTAATATTCAACTTATTTATAAGGACACCCAAGCCCCTCTTTAAAATCCTCTCTTCCACTTTTTAAATATACAGACAGTGTCTATTTTAGACCTTTCTCTGCACCATTTCATACTGCCAGCTCATAAACCCTAAATGAAGAACTAAACAAGTGGTGGTTATGGTTGGATCGGTCAGATGATCAGATGTGATTTAATTTTAGTAAATCATGGTTGATCACGCAATGGGCCAAAATACCATCTGAGTCCAAGTAAGATCTAGGGAAGGTATCATAACAACATGGGAGTTAAAGGGATGTCCACTCCCAAAACTATAATCCCCCCCCACTACTGGCCCCATTGTGTAGTGTAGTTTAATCCTTACCTCACATCCCAGCTCCATATGGTTCTCCTGTAGTCCCCCCCAAAGTCCCAAAAACTGCCCACCAGGAGGATAGCAGAGTTCATATAGGACTCTGCCTCCTACCAGGCCTCCGGGAGAAGTTTGGCATGCGTACTGCAGCCCTTCTCCCCCTCCCTCTCCCTCCCAATTAGGATTCCCTCCCCCTACCATAAAACCCTTTTTACCAAACATTCCCCCTGTCCCCCCAGCCCCAACCACTCTATTAGTATTATCAGAAAATGCCCAAAACATTACTTACCTTCCCTCTTGCCTCCGCCACACTGAACTCCCGGCAGCCAATCACAGACGCGACTGCCGGTCCCGCCCCTCTGCTTGCATTTTCTCGCAAGCAGAGGGCCTGGCAGCACAGCGGAGGAAAGAGGGAAGGTAAGTAAAGTTTTGGGCATTTTCTGATAATACTAATATAGCGGTTGGGGCTGGGGGGACATGGGGAATATTTGGTAAAACATTTTTTTGAAGGGTGGACATGCCCTTTAAGGGAAAAGAAGAGCAGAAGCTGCCCCAAATATTTAAAGCGATAGAATTTTTCAAGGTTCATAATAGCGGTTCGAGTTCTTGTAACAAAGGGAATCACATGAACTTATTAGTTTTTAGTTCTCCTTTCCTCACTGATTGCTTAGGGTTGCACAGGTTAATGGATGCCATCTGTGCTGCTTCATGAATGTTTCAGTCCCTGTTAGTATGTTGGCACACACAAAATGATCCTCTAGAAAATCAGTTTCAATTATGAGAGTTCAGGGTCTCAATTGAATTACAACGTACATTTATAGGAATTCTAGCGGATTTTAAAAAAAATTTAAAAAAACAACCAAACAAAAAAAAAATATATATATATATATATATATCAAGGCAAAAGAGGGAAAGGTGCACTCTCGGGACTTAGATAAAAACATAGTATTTTATTATTATTTTTAAAAAGAGATGCGTGATCTACAAGTTTCAGCAACATGCGTGTTCAGCAACATGCGTGCCGTCGTCAGGATATATACATATGTTGCTGAAACGCGTAGATCACGCATCTCTTTTTTAAAATAATAATAAAATACTATGTTTTTATGCAACCTTTCCCTCTTTTGACTTGATGTTGTATTCGTTTTGAATCTGCACCCGGGCACTATATAATATGTTATGGTGTGCTAACCTATTTATACAATTGTTAATGTCATTAATATAGTAGAAAGGGCACATATTGGTGCTTACCAAGAATCTAAATAGTTATCCCAATAAAAGGTCCATAAAGGAAAAGGCATTTTAATTTCAGCAACTACATTTACAACACAGAATAAAACTGTTTAGAAGCATTTTCAGCCTTTGCCAGGGGAAGTGATACATTTTGGATTTTATCCAACAACCATGCAATTCGTCCTGTACATGCAAGTAAAGCAATACAAAATTCCCCATAAACACCTCTGCAAAGCCAAGTCTCCCTGGCTACAGGCTGTATTAGATCACTTAGGGACTTAAAGGGTCAAATATTTAGATCACTAAGCACATGGCCAAATAATTTTAAAAGCTATGTCAGACAAGGACCCCATTCGGTCACTGACAGGGGTGCCTGACCAATTTGATTTGTCATGCACTAACTAGTCAGACTGATCAATGCCAGCTGGATAAGAGGAGAGTAAACTGATTGTTCAAAAGATTGCTCAGAGCCCCATTCACAGATAAACTGCTGGACAGTTTGCCATATGCTGGTAATTAGGATTGTTTAAGAACACACCCAATAAACCCTAAAAAGGCCAAGCAATTTACTAATTGCTCCTACAGTGATAGAAAATAAACTACATTCCTACAGATACATTCAAACAAGATGGGAAACTTGTATGAAAAAAACAGGCGTAACCAGCTCAAGACTTCTTCAGTGTCTACTTCCTGAAATTCACTGAATCCCACAGTGCATCACTTCACTTCACATTTCTTATGGCTCCAAAGATAAAGCTGTCAAAGTTAAGGAAAAAGGGGCTGCTGACATCACTAAAACTTTTCTTTGTAAAAAACAAACTTGTGCGACTGTGTAAAGACATTTATAAGTGTCAGTTCTGGAACATTAATCAATATGCCATGAGGCAACCCTTTCCTTTCCCCCAATGTCATGCTTTTTTTTTTTTACAAAACAAATCTGATATTACAGAATCGAAAATGCCAACCAGGGGGAATCAGAAGTAACTGGATCCTTTGTGCTGACTGTAATAGCCATCATCTCCTTGTTATTCCCCCTTGCAAGTATAATTCCTAAAATATGGTTTTCCATCAACAGTGCTTATACACCACCCAAAAAAAGCCCATAAACTGCTCTAAAGAGTCTGTGGTTGGAATCTTGTACAAAAGCCATAGGAAAAAAATGATACTTAACCACTGTTACAGGAAAGGAAGTACTTTACATTCCCATTTAGAAAAGCAACAAAAATTACAAGGAGAAACACGGATAACACCTCTGTAGCTAGAGGGCCCCTAGCTCTGATGGAATAAGAAAGCAAACCCTTGTTTTAGATTTAACCTTTTAAGTGTTTGTTGCACAAGCTGAAAATAAATAATGGGAATGGTACGCTAAAGGAAGGACAGTTTAATCACAGCATTCGGGGAAAAGATCTAAATTCAAAAATAAAGGTACAGAGCCCGAGACAGAAGTCAAAGGACAATTATAGATATTTGCATACATGGGGAGGGGAATTTTGGGTGCAATAGCACAAAAATAATATATACCGAGCTAGAGAATCCATTATTTGTTAGTCAAATGTTCCCTGCATACAAAAAAAACTTTGCTCTGCAGATTATTACAAAGAGAATATACCAGGTGCTTCCTGGACAACTGCAAAGCTGGTTTTCTTTGGCCAGATTAACTGCTGAAGGGGAAATAATGTATATCTGATTTGATATTAAAATAAAACCTAGGACCCCATCTAATACAAAGAAATAGTTATTGACTCTTTGCGATGCATTAAGACGCTATTGGCATATAACATCGCCGGAGAGATTGCACCGCTAAACCAATAGTGGCTCTTGGTGTATCGGGCTAAAAGCAGAGTAGTAGGATCAAAGTTGAAATATTCCTTATGGTTGAGGACATTTTAGCAACAAAGCCAATGGATTTCCAGCTACACTTCTAAATGTAAGGCCACACTATGGCGAACAGTGGCGTGCATTTACGCACGTTACCGTCTGTTTGTGCTGTGAAGTATTCTAGAATTGGAGCGCATCTGATCTGGAAAAAAAATGGTGATCGCATGCGCTCCAAAAATGAATCCAGAGCATGCAATGTGTCCTCTACAACCGTGATGGTTAGTGTGCAAGAAATTGCAATAGTGTGACCTAGCCCTTGGACAGTATTATAAATTAATGGGTTTTTTCCAGCTTCCATTTTTATTGAAAATAAAGATAAACGTTACAAAAAAAAAAAGAACAGCTATGTTGTCTTTCATATTATACAGAAGTCTATTATTAAAGAAGGTAAATTTCTGTCAATTAGAAGATGGGAAAATAAAAAGACCATAAATAAACTCTACACTAAAGTATGCAACCATAGTCTAATTGAACACACACATACTTCTACTCATAACATAAAAACAGTGAGGCATACATACATAAAACTCCAAGCTGCTCAACTGAGCTAGAGGGGACCTGGGTGCCTATGTCCCGAGTCCTACGGTAACTTTCAAAACGCAGTAATATTCAATATCCTATAGAAATAGCAGGGAAATAGCTCACCAAAGAGAAACTGTGGTCCAGGTGCTGCCACCCCAGACCCGTCGCTTAGGCAGAAATGCTGACAATCAAATAATAGAGGCATTGCATCCCAGGTTATTTGTTTGGTACACAAATATAGATAAAATACGCCTGGCAAGTTTTGTGTTACACACAGCAATTTTAGGGCAACTATGGTCCATGCTAACCCCCCTCCCAACCCCCACTCTCAGTGAAAGTATCCAGGGTGAGGACTTAAACCACTAGGTCCTCACCCCTGGGACTTGAGACCCCTTATCACTGAGAACGATCACCCAAAGCCGGCTTCTGAAATATCTTTGTACCAAAACTAACTAGTGATATATACAACAGTATACAACTGTTCTGTCTTGAACATCAGGAATAAATGTGTTTTGGTCTTTAGATTGTATTTACATTTTATTGTATGTCTATCACAGTCTAAATTTACTTGTTTTGTGGATTTGTTCTATAAAATTAATACAATTTTGAGTAAAACATTACCCAGAATATGGGGACACTTATTTTCCCTCACACAAAAAAGCTGGATATAGAAAACAGCCAAAATATTCATTGTTTTTTTATTCAAATGGAGGCAAATCTCCAGACAACATTTCATTTGTGCTTAGTTCTGGTTAAATGCAATTAAAGCCTTGCTTGAGCTAAGCTATGATGACGATTTCACCCCAAGATTAAGACAACACAGCACAGCGAACCAGGCAGCCTGTAACTCAAACTGAACTTTTTAAAAAATTGTGTTAGTTTACATTTCAAAAATTGAAAGTAAAATAGAAGAATAGGTTGTTGTACTACTACTGGGAGTAGAAAAAGTACACATAGGAAAGATTAATTACAACATGCCATTAAAACATAGAAAGATTTTTTTTTAAATAATTATTATTGAATGTTTTGCATTTTATTTCTAAATAAAAAGCAAACGACATTAAAACAAAAATAATTCCTTAATCCAGATCCAGCAGCTGACTAACTTCTAATCTATTATAAACTTTATTATTTAGCTCTTGGACCCCTGCATCAGGATAAAAAAATCTGTCCGGATGTTTGATTTAGAATATGAGAGAGACCATTTAGGGCAGAGAGATAGGATTGACTCTTCCCACCTCCCAATATTTTTTAGTTGAGGAGTTACAACACATACTATTTTCATCTGCCAGGTTATGACATGGGGTCTTCCTGTATTAAATATAGTGCGAGGCAATCCAGAAGCGCAGAAGCAGATTTCATCATGTTGCAGCTCCTCATAGAAATTATATTGTGAGGTATAGGGTACCAATCCTACCTCCCTGCCTCAGATACTTTTGATTTATACTGTTGTTTGTTTGTTTTTTAATCTTTATATGCACTATAGTTCTCCTTTAAAGGGCATGTCCACCCCCAAAACTATAATCCCCCCAACTACTGGCCCCACCATGTAGTGTAGTTTAATCCTTACCTCACATCCCAGCTCCATAGGGTTCTCCGGTAGTGCCCCCCCAAAGTCCCAAAAACTGCCCACCAGGAGGCTAGCAGGTCCATATAGGACACTGCCTGCTTCCTGGCCTCAGGTAGATTTTTGCCATGCGTACTGCAGCTCTTCTCCCCCCTCCCTCTCCCACCCTCTCTCGATTCCCTCCCCCTAGCGTAAAATGCTTTATATATAAGATTCCCCAAGGGCTCCCAGCCCCAACCGCAATATTTGTACCTTTAGAAAGCTCCCCAAACTTTACTTACCTCTCCTCTTTCCTCCGGCGAAGTGAGCTGCCGGCAGCCGCGTCCGTGATTGGCTGCCGCTCAGCCAATCACAGACGCGGCTGCCGGTCCCGCCCCTCTGCTTGCATTCCTATAGCAAGCAGAGGGCCGGGAGCGCGGCGGAGGAAAGAGGGGAGGTAAGTAGAGTTTGGGGGGCTTTTTAAAAAAATAAATTATGCGGTTGGGGCTGGAAGCCCATGGGGAATACCATATAAAAAAAAAAAAATTCGGGTGGACATGCTCTTTAAGATAAAGGATGCATTTCAATTATATCTTATAAAACAAATATCAAGACATGTCCAAATGGACTAGGGTTATCTTACAGGCCCATTTTAACTTACTATCTTAATAATAATACAGAGAAGAACTCAGATCCTTTTGGAAATAACTCAGTAAGAAAGATGCACACTCCCTCCAACAGTTGTTCTACCATATGTGTCTGCCTGTCATACACATTTTCTATGGTGCATTCCAAAACAAACAAATTAATCTCTAAATAACTGCTTATAGATTCTTGAAGCATGTCCCTGTTACAACTCAATCTCCCTTTCCTGTTTTTTATTCTTTAAAGGGTAACTGTGGTCTCAAATTCATCCAAACTATTAAGGTTTATATAAAAAGCCTTCCATCGGTATATAAAAAGCCTTCCACGGGCAGCGGTCAGGTGATGTCACTCAACCTACTGGAAGCAGGAAGTTTGAACATTCACCCCAATGTAATGTCTCACAGGCTCCAGCCAGAGATGTGATTGTCGTTTCATTTAAAAGGAAATACTGCAGGCTTTCATTTAACCCTAACTTGTTTGAGACCACAGTTGCCCTTTAACCCATTCATCTTTCTTTGAGTCCCTACCACATACAGTTTCATATTTACATATGGTGCCTAAGGTCATGTAGATTCTGATTTACAGAAGACCACAAGGAGTTGATACAGGAATAGAACTCTGGCTTATTATCAGAAACTCCAGTGATTCCAGGATTGATCTAACCCATTAGCAATTAGACACTGAATGTAGAAATCAAAGGTTTATAAAAAAAAAAATAGAATTACAAAGAAACTTTAATCAATATCCAAACAGAAAAAGGACTAAAATATTTTTGTGTGACCTTTTGTCAAATGGCAATCAAGAAAACTACACCTGTGTAAGAGATAATTATGAAGACTAAAGGGGTAAGAAGGCACAGCTGAGAGTGTGAAACAGGTGGTGTTAGACAGTGGATGGTTTCATTAGAGTTATGGATTCATTAAAGTTCTGTTAAATGGTGGATGATACCCAGTAGGTGTTGAGAGAACCAATGAAGAGGTATACAGGGTGGTATAATAAATTGCCTGTCTCAGGAAATACAGCATAAAACCTATTGGGATACATAAGAAGCACCAAATAATAATAATAAAAAAAAAGTATAAAAAGAGAAAAACTAACATTGTTATTATATAGTTTTGTAAAATATACATTATTACTTGATTCCATACTTTTATTAAATATACAGTATACATAAGCAGAAACACATTGTTTTGGATTATAAAAAATGGAGGCCATGTACCAACATATAGGCCAAGAATGAGAAAAATGTTCTGGATAGGTTACGGCGAGTGGCTAGGAACTCCTCACTAAGAATTAAAGGGCATCACTAAAAAACCCCTCTAAAATATATACTTACCTTGAGAGCCCCCCCAAACCTAAGATCTTTTTTTTTTTATTTTTTTTTTACTTACCTTTTCCCCTGTGGTCCCTAAAGACCTGTATTTCTCCCAAGCTCTGACAGGTTCTCACCTCCTCTGCAAACGATTACCGTAATAAACTCCTTTAATTTATTCTACGGATTGGTCAATCTATAACAACACACAGTGATACCTGGGATTGTTTTATCTATAACAACACACACAGCGATCCCTGGAATAAGTTGACCTATAATAATACACAGTGGGATTGGTTAATCTATATCAACATAAACACCTATAGCTAGCATTGGTCAATCTATAACAATACACACCTTTCTTGGCAAATAACCTTTGTTATGACCATGATAAGTTTGCTAGAAAGGCTTAGAATTTCCATTGGAAAAGAAAGCAATGGCTTTCATATGGCGGTCAACCAAATCATTACTGGGGGATGGGCGTTTGGGTTTATTTCAAGCCCGCATCTGATTCAAAACCGGTTTCAAATTAATACTGAACTTTCTGAACTTTTCAAAACTTTGAATATTCTTTACAGATTATCGAATATTAAATAAAGCTTATTAAATATCGATTAACGGTCATTCGTTACTGAACATTGCATATAAAATATCCATCTCCCTTTGACTTCCATTGGTTTCGCTTTCAAATTTTCACTATTTGAAACCTGTTTGAATTCTGATTTCAGAAAGAAACTCACCGGTTTCAAACATCTCTAATCATTACCACACATAGTATTTTATCTTATCCATGTCAGGAAATATGCCAAAAACAACGATCTCAAACGGTCTGTTCACCAAAACAACATATACAAATGATCATTGGGATTTGGTGATATAATAACGCATATTATCATACAAAAGCTAGTGTGTGTGTGTGTGTATATTCATATAACTTTATATTACATAGAAAGGGTTATGGTGGTATCTTTCTTTTTTTTTGTTTATTTGCAAGTTTGGTTACCTGTTGCATACTTGCGCCCTCTGGTGTTCAGGTTTCTTATAGTATGGATTGTTCCTATGGTGCATTTGGTTTTATTATTGTTTGTTTTTTTGTTTTCTTGTACCAATGTTATTTTACCAGTGGTCACAATCTGTGTAATACCTGAGTGATTCTAAGGATATAATCTACTATTGCTCCCTATTTTAAAATGCTCACATATGGAATGCTGAGCTCCTGCTGATTTTTATTGATATTAAGTTCGAGGAAACCATAAATTTAATAAACGTTGTGGAAAGAATGAGTTAAAATTTATGCAGACAAGCAGAATTATCTAAAATAAACCTTCAAGGTAAATTCTAAATTTTTGTTGTTGACCAAACAGAGGAATTCACCTAGAGGAATAACTAGATAAGAGGACAAGACATGATATCCGTTACATAGCTACTAAAGCAGGAAGGAAAATAGGTACCTGTCATGTTAACTGATGCGTACAAAAAGCAGATAATGAAGGGCTAAAACGTGATTTTTTTTTTTACTCTGACTATAAGAATGTTTGGGATGGAATGAAACAAGACAAACTAATCCTGGTACACCATCTATAAATAGAAGCAATGAATGGTAATAAAGCAACTGTACTAATCACTGCAGTCTACTAGCAAAAACCTACTAGCTAAACCTTTCCCTTAGAAGCAGACTATAGTTGGACAGAAAACACAATTATATTTTATATTTGCATAAGGATTTAGCTAAATGTTACCAACTACTTCTTGTATGAATAGTTGCTTTATAGAAACATGTTATGTCCCCCTGAACAAACAAAAATAATCTTGGTATCCATGTGTATAGTATTCCTTGTATGAAGCCACAACATTTTAATAACCCCAATCATTCTCACGTGTTCCATTTATTTTTCATTAAAGGGTATGTCCACCCTTAAAAATCATTTTTAATATGATGTTCCCCCATGTCTCCCAGCCCCAACCGCATAAATGATTTTTTCAGAAAGCCCCCCAAACTCTTACTTACCTCCCCTCGTTCCTCCGCCGCACTGCCGGCCCTCTGCTTGCGAGAATACAAGCAGAGGGGCGGGACCAGCAGTCGCGTCTGTGATTGGCTGAGCGGCAGCCAATCACGGACGTGGCTGCCGGTCATTCAGTGCAGCGGAGGAAAGAGGAGAGGTAAGTAAGAGTTTGGGGAGCTTTTTGAAAATATAAAATATGCGGTTGGGGCTGGGAGACATGGGGGAACAACATATAAACGGGGATTTATGCTAGGGGGAGGGATAGTAGAACGGGAGGGAGAGGGAGGGGGAGGGAGGGGGGGGGGAGAAGGGCTGCAGTACGCATGGCAAATATCTACCGGAGGCAAGGTAGCAGGCAGAGCCCTGCTATCCTCCTGGTGGTTAGTTTTGGGACTTTGAGGGGGGGGTCTACAGGAGAACCCTATGGAGCTGGGATGTGAGGTAAGGATTAAAATACACTACATGGTGGGGCCCGTAGTTGGGGGGATTATAGTTTTGGGGGTGGACATGCCCTTTAATGTTCAAACAGATCTTCCCTAAAATCTTAACTTTTGGGAGGGATGCGTCTTCCAGCCTTCCACACATGACTGCGTAACATCAATTCCATAGCTCAGTGGGAGCAACACAGACACATAATTCACTTTGGAAATTTAAACTTTAAGAACGTTTAAGACTGTTTCTCAAAATTCAGCATGTTAAGTTGCTCCTGAGAATCTACGCACTACAAATCACCATAAAAATACATCGCTGCCTGCTTAACATTGTAAACATTTTGCTATTTGGAGAAAAGTAAAGTTTTTGCTGACAGCAGAAACGCCCATGTCCAGTTTTTCCTCTTTAAAAGGCAGCTATAGTGTAAAAATAAGTTCTGAAATGTAAAATTGTTATTTTACAGGTACACAGTCCCCCTACCTATTGTTGTGGTAGGCAGAGTTACAGCTTCTCCCCCAGAGTCTGGTGCTGTGACTCTCCCTTATTCAAGCAAGTCAAAGGAAAAGGGACAGACTAGGAAAATTAGTGGTAAGTTTGCACACATTAAAGGGCATGTCCACCCCCAAAACTATAATCCCCCCCACTACTGGCCCCATTGTGTAGTGTAGTTTAATCCTTACCTCACATCCCAGCTCCATATGGTTATCCTGTAGTCCCCCCCCAAAGTCCCAAAAACTGCCCACCAGGAGGATAGCAGAGTCCATATAGGCCTCCGGAAGAAGTTTGGCATGCGTACTGCCACCCTTCTACCCCCCCTTCAGGATCTCTCTCCCCTAATGTAATATCTTTTAGATATATGATTCCTCCTGTCAGCCCCAACCACTCCATTTTTATTCTTAGAAAGTGCCCCAAACTTTACTTACCTCCCTCTTTCCCCCGCCGCAATGAACTCCCGGCAGCCGCGTCCGTGATTGGCTGCCGCTCAGCCAATCACAGACGCGACTGCCGGTCCCGCCCGGCAGCGCGGCGGAGGAAAGAGGGGAGGTAAGTAAAGTTTGGGGCACTTTCTAAGAATATAAATAGAGCGGTTGGGGCTGGGGGGACAGGGGGAATCATATATTAAAAAATGGTTTTAAGGGTGGACATACCCTTTAACTCCCTGGTTAATATAGATTTTTTTTTTAGAACACATTGTTTCACTATAGATTCCCTTTAAATAGACAACTGATTTGTTTTTTGTAGCAGTCCAGAGAAGGCTCTTCTTGATGTATATGCCCAAATCACAGTCATCTATCCGAAAACTCTGTAAATCAGACAAGCAAATGCCAGCGTATGGTGAGTTAGGGCTCGTTCACACTAGGAACGGACAAAAACTCAACTTAAAAACGCATTGCTAAGTGACGTTTCAAAACGTTTTTGTATCCGTTGCTGCCCGTTTGCGTGTGCGTTACTATGCGTTTGTGTCCCTTTGTGTCCGTTGCGTTTACATACGTTTTTGCCTGCAATGGCGCCTCTCCCGCGTGTTTCTTATAGCCTGCCGATCGGAAATGACAATACAGGAACTCCTAGGCATCCTTTTCGAAAAATGGACGCAAACACATGCTTTGTTATCCGTTATATGTTGTTATCTGTTGTACAGCATTTTCATGCATTAAAAGTGTGTGCTGCAGCGAGTTTTTAAAACGCACTGGAGCGGAACAGAATATAACGCAGCAATTTTAATGTCTGTCCGTATTTTTAAACTCACCTGCGTTTCAAAAACGGATACAACCTGATGTAGTGTGAACGAGCCCTTAAGGGCAAAGTTTATCCACCTCGGATTATGGAAAATAATGAAAAAATCCATGAGCAAACAAATTATTTGGAAAACAGAAGCAGCACTTATAGAAAAATACAGAAAAAGAAGAAAAAGATCTGTGGAGGTACATAGCTAAAGCAGTGGTTGATAATTAATTAAAGACAGCTTAGAACATTAAGACAATTTATTTAACCTGTTGGAACAAGAGGCATAGGATAAAATTAGAAGTAGGGTATAAGGAAGGATATGTGATTTCTTTAGTATAGCTGCAGTCAGTCATTCACAGAAGACTGAAAACCGATATCTTGGTCAGGGACAATAGTTTGAAAAAGGAAGCTGTATTCAATGACACTGGACGGAATGGCAGGTATGGGAAATGCAATAAGAGAAGCCAGAGAGCTGAATTAGCTTCATAGTGGCATTCAGTACAGAATGGAGGAGGCAGTCATGTATGAAACAGAAGATGAGCAAATGGTAACTGCAATAATATGACTTTCTTGCACTGTGTAAGTGTGAAGGCTGCATTTTTAAAATGCTTTCTCCGATAAGATAACAGGACACAGAAAGTGACTGAATGATGGTCAAGAAAGAGATCAAGTCTAGCCAGACACCTAAGAAAAAGTCCTGCAGGTTGAAATGATAGTATTGTTAACAGCGATGGACATTATACAAAGAGCCCAGTGATTGCCTCATATGAACCAAGCAGGAGGGAAGAAATTGCATTTGCCCTGAAACTAGCCCATAGCCTGAAATAACCTGAAAATATCAACTAGTGCACTTTTAATTGACAATTATAGGTTTTAGCATACTTGTAGGAAACACACCAGGGCAGGAAAGACAATGTATTTACATGAACACATTAAAAAAGAACACAGAAAAGTAAGTATATTTGCAGGTACAAATGAGCAAGAAAATCCCTTTTTAACTTTTAAATGTCAGTGTCTGTGGATCAAAAAAGAAATGTAGACTTAACTAGCCCCGGTCTGCTTTGCCATGATACATTTCAAGGCATGAAGTAGTAACATTCCCATTGTAAACATCATTGTGAGTTAGCTCAGTAGCCCACCGCATTTAACTGGACTGGCAGGCTTGCAATTTGTTATAAATTATAAAAATAATTTTAAGTAGCTGGGAATTAATGAAGTATGTTCAACAGGAAAGATACTTAATGATTCAATTACTAATCATTGTATTTGCCAGTCTACTTAAGAATTATGAAACATTCTCATGTTTAAATTTAGAAACCCATTTACCAACTCAAATGTTACTAATGGTAATCGAAACAGGATATATTTTAATTACCAGAAAGCAAAATAAATTAAACTGGTATTACTTTTAATATCGGTTTATCATCTGATAACATTTGTGATACTTTTCCTTTAGAGAATAAATGTAAAATTCACATGGTGGCAGAAGAGCTACATATTACGCTCTGTTCTATAACTGTAAAGCCATGGTCTTACTGGTAGACAACCAATATGTCTTTATACTTGTAATGCATTTACCTCTGTAGAACACACTAGCTCTCTGACCTCTGCTATGACCTCTGCCTGAGCAGTTGTGCACTTTACTGTGGTGTAAATCCTCCCAGACAAGTCGAACCTGTTCTTTCTGGCACATAGCCATTCTAGTTGAATAGACAGTGGAGATTTATTATGAAAGGGGAACGAAGGGACTTCTCTTGCACAACTAAACCATGCCGAGCATGTGGCTAAATATAATCTTTGAAAATATTCAAAAAGCTTTTAAATAAATAAATTTATCTCAATTACCTCATGCTTTTATTCTACTGGCTAAATAAAAGAAAGTACTTGAGATCATTACACAAAGAGCATTATCGTTGCCTAATGTTTGATTTTCCTTTGCTTAACAAGAAATTTGTTTTTTGTTAAAAACCGTCTATGAAGCAAACAATTACTATTGGCAGCTAAAGCAACCAAACCTCTAGGGTGGACTAAGGGCTAGAAAACCAGTAAAGAGTAAAAGTGTAATAACTAAAGCAAATGATTTACTCATTTATCCACTTGTATTTTGGTTAATTTCATTTCTCAGAGAAGAATCTACTTCAAAAAAATGATCACACTTTAATACTCTTTGTTAAGCAAAGTAAAAATAAATGAATGCAGATAATAAAAAGATGCAGAGCCATAATAAAAAAATTAAATGGCATGTCTAAGACATATGGGTACAAAATAAATTATAGGTTTAGTGGGGCATAGGGTGATTTTTAACTTTAAAGGGCATGTCCACCCCCAAAACTATAATCCCCCCCACTACTGGCCCCACTCTGTAGTGTAGCAAAATCCTTACCTTACATCCCAGCTCCAAATGGTTCTCCTGTAATCGCCCCCAAAGTAAAAAAAAAGTGCCCACCAGGAGGATAGCAGAGTCCATCCTGTCTCCCCTCCAGGTGAAGTTTGGCATGCGCACTGCAGCCCTTCTCTCCCTCCTTCTCTCAGCCGCTTTGGTCTCCCTCCCCCTAGCGTAAATCCCTTTCTGTATATTATAGTCCATGTTCCCCCAGCCCCAACCGCTATAATTATATTCTCAGAAAGTCCCCCGATCATTACTTACCTTACCTCTCTCCTTCGCCGTTCTGAGCAGCCGGCAGCTGCGTCCGTGATTGGCTGCCTCTCAGCCAATCACAGACGGGGCTGCCGGTCCCGCCCCCTGCTTGCAGTTCCATGCAAGCAGAGGGCCGGGGCAGTGCAGCGAAGGAGAGAGGTAAGGTAAGTAATGATCAGGGGACTTTCTGAGAATATAATTATAGCGGTTGGGGCTAGGGGAACATGGACTATAATATACAGAAAGTTTGTATAAAGGGTGGACATGCCTTTTAAAGGGCCTCATAACAATTTTTACAATCCTTGATGCTGTACATAAAATCTATGGGGCTGATACAATATAAGGTGCAAAAGTTTGCCCATACTTCAATCAATTGAATGTCATCTAACTCCAGTAACCCAGAATAAAGCTAAGATCTGATTGGTTGCAGAATACAAATACCATGAGCAGCAAGTTTTGAACCCCTTATTGCATCAGCCCCGTGTGTAAGAGCAGCACAGGTATGGTACGCAATCAATGGCCTTGATATAAGTGTCTAACAGCTTTGACAAACTGCCAGACCTGGAAGCTACAGAGTAGAGGGCAGAGCCGCTGCAAGGTATTGGACTGTGTAAGTAAGCTTAAAAGCATTGTGTAAATTTTGTCATAAGGGGGGGGGGGGGGGGGGCTTAATCATATGGTAAAACTAAGTTGTAAGGGTGGACATACCCTTTATTTCTATATCTTTAAATGATGTCTTGCATAAAAGATAGTACACACCTAAATAGGATAAACCTGTATAGCCTTTGTTGCAGTTAGTTCAGAAATTATTAATACATAAAAAAAAAACTTTCAGGGAGATTCAATAAAAGTTCTTATTTAAAATGGTGCTAATTTTGCCCCAACCAATCAGATCTTATTTAACATTTGAAAGCTAACATATGATTGGTTGGGGTAAAATTAGCACCATTTTAAATAATAAGACCTTTTATTGAATAACCCTGCTTGTGCTAGACAGGATCTGTCATTATTACAGTTGTTTTTAATGAGCAGAGCATCACTTTATTGTATTCTTTTGTTTGTTTGTTTAATTTGCAGCTATGAATTTAGCTGTGTGGGTGCTGACTGTCAATCAAATTATGAAGCAATAAGTGAAACTGTCAAGAAAGGAAGAAGGAAGTCAGTAGAAGCTGAAAAAAGGTAAAGGTGAGGAGATAAAAGCGTGAAAATCTAAAAGAATGTTAAGTTAAAAAAACAAAACAAACAAAGGTCATGTCCAGACTAAAAGCTTTTTATAATAATGTACAGCAACCCCCCAAACAAGGTTCGCATTATGCACACTATGCATAATTGGCATTGGGAAAGTGTCAGGGGACTTACCTGACCTGGTAACTTGTTAATTATCTGCCTGCAACCCCAACTGCTATATTTACCAGTTTATTACATGCTTTTGTAATAAGATATTTAATGATAAGTTCTATTCCATTCTGTCAAAGGTATCTGCCTCCTTCCTCTGCTCAATGAGCTTTTATAAGCTTGAGCATGTGCAGAGAAGGCAGCAGGTGAAACAGCAGTCAATAATTGGTTGCGATATCGGATGTCTGATTTTTTATGTATAATAAAGAATATCGTTAATCAAAAATCTGTTGCCACAGCCCTGATTGACTGCATAGATGGATGGCCTCCCAGACTTTGCAATACAATACCGTCGGTGTGAAATAAGCCTAAATAGAGTAGTTAGCTAGACAGACAGAATCTATATTCACTATTCCAGAACCATAAATCATACATCTATAACTACATATCTGAGATTCTCCAGATGTCTGAAAGCAACGTTTAG
The DNA here is from genome assembly GCA_019447015.1 of Hymenochirus boettgeri. NCBI lineage: Eukaryota > Metazoa > Chordata > Amphibia > Anura > Pipidae > Hymenochirus > Hymenochirus boettgeri. Next base: position 265,192,630 of record CM033476.1, read on the forward strand.
CATTCCCTGGCTGTCCTCTATGATTGAAGATTGTTCTCAAACATTTGGGGAGCCATATGCTAGACATCTAATACATATCATGCTGACCGTTTTCTAGAAACTTATTTGCATAGTCATTTATGCAAATTGCAAAAAAAACAAACAAACCCAATGATATTTAGGTAAATCTCCTGCAACCATATCAGAATGAGAGGTAAGACACAGATAAGTGCTTTTATGACAAGGTGATCTGCCTTCTGATACAGTGTTGTTCTGAGGCTTTAGTTGTCCTTTAAGTAAATCTGCCATTTAAAAAGACTAAAAAAAAAAAAAAAGCTATTGAAATTATATTTTTACACAAGACTGTGGTAAACAAAATTTAGTTCCCCACCACTTTAAAAGACAGTCAATGTCACCACCTTCATTGACCTCTCCCTACTCCTGTTTGCTGCTGTAATGTGATCAAAGAATCTATAGTGTCTCATGGGAGATTCAGCTTTTCTGTACACAATGGTAATGAAAGAGCACATCCTGAGAATGCAGATTATTGAATAAAACAGAAGGAATAAGAGAGAACATACAGATAGAGGAGATTTCCATGTAATTCCACAGATTGCTTAAAATATTCCTATAAATTGCACAGTATTCGGTATATATGTATTGTTGCATGGAAATTAAATGTCAAGATCTGTTATTTGGATACTTCAAGTCCATTCACAATGTTTTAAAGGATAAATTGCCTCCCCCCAATAAAAACCCATGGTAGAACAATTTTGTTTATGTTCTACACAAGTACAACCAATGACATCACTGAATGCAAGACTGATTTGAAGTAAATATTACAATTGTGGGAACCTGGAGGGAATGAGAAAGCAGAAATAAACAATTAGACACACACTATAACTGCATTAACATATGTAAACGCTTCATTTTTCCACTAAGCATATGCAGCAATCCTAAATCAATAAAAAGCAAACATAACAGATTACAATTTTAAAAACAAGAACAATCCGTCCAAATAAAAAATAAATCAATAAAAATGGCTTCTAGGTTTCTTTTTGGGAATGATTTATAGTATATATGCCCACTGCGTGCAGCATCAAACTCTCTACACATGAACGGATGTTTTAAATATGTCATTTCATAAGTCAAAGTTTACATGTCCCTCTTGTTTTCTCAGGATTTTACATTTGGTGAGTTCTAATCTTGGAAGTAAGCAAAGTGTGTTATGTTAGCATCTTACACAACGACAACTGATCCTTTCCAAACATTCACGTGGTGAGGAAAGTGACAACCACAGCTGTTAGTGTTTTTAGTTGAGCTCTATATTCCAAAGGAACTACTACTGTAAAAATGGACATGAAAAAAAGAGAGGATTTGGTGTTTATATATGGAAACTAACCACGTAATACTACTTAGTTTAAATGAGGTAAACTACCAAATATTGCTAGATGTGATGTATAAAAAAATCTCGTTTAACTTTTTTATTTTAATTATAGACTTTATTATCCTCCCAAAAAACACCCCTCTCATTATAGTAGTAACACCTATAGTACCTAAACCACTAGGTTCTGATCCCTAGTTTTCCCCTAGACCTAGATGCCCCACATCATTACTCATTAGTCTGGCTAGCAGTGATGATCTAGACCCACCCCCTCTCATAATCACACACTTAGTCAATAGGAATATGCACTCTATTATATGCAAGTCTTCCAACTTGCTAATGTGGAAGTCATGGACTGTGACAGGGGGCAGGGTTATACTTGCATGGTGTTAGGCACCTAGGGCAAACCCAGGGGTGAGAACCTAAACCACAAGGATACTATTAGGAGGTGGGGTTGTTTGGGGCAGTACTATTATCCTTTAAAGGGCATGCTCCTCCCTCAAATAAAAAATTCTATATAGGTAAACCACCCCATCCTCCCCCAGTCCAAAACTACAATAGTTAAAAGCTGACCGCCTCTCTAAATGTTCCACCTCTTGTTTAAATGCTCCAAGCTATTACATGCTCAGAGGAGGCAGCTAGGGGTATAACATTCAGTCATTGGCTGTGATGTTACATCCATGAACATCAGGTAACATTTAAGGTTAGACTTACATCTCTCATCTTTATAACAATTGCAGATATGGGGTTTGGGGTGATTTACCTATATAAAATTTTGGTGAACTTGCCCTTTAAGTAAAGGGGATTTATTTTGACAACGAGCACCATTTTTTAACATTAAACAACAAATTACCATAGTTACATTTGCTATTAGTGTTTAGTTGTTCTTTAAGATCCAAAAGCAGTAAAATCTAAAATAAAACGTCATTACAGAAACATAACTTGCAGCTCGATTTATGCTGTGCAGGGAAAATTAAAAGAGATAGTCCAGTCTACTAGTCTAATAGAAGTGACATGTTTCCCTCACTTTAGTTTCTAATCACTATTATTCAAATCATTTCTTTAATTAAATAATACAACGTTTTTAGGCACATTTAAAAATTGCATTGTTTTGTAAGTATGTATATTTTATTTATGTAGCGCCACTTAGGGACACATCACTGTACAATATTATAATACGAAAAGACATCTAACAAGAGGGACAAAAAATATATATACATACATAAATAATTAGTTACATTAATAAGTATCCAAGTGCTTGAACCTTGTGACATAAGGAAAGAGGACCCTGTCCTTTAGAGCTTACAATCTAGTTAGGTGGGTAACATACCGATAAATTGGGAAGGGTAGAAGTGCTTCAGTGAGAATTCATGGAATTAAAACAATCATTTACTGTGATGGATTCTGAGATGCAGGATGAAAGCTTAGATTTAAACCCATTTAAGTTTTTAACGAAGAGATTGGGGAATAGTATTCCAGAGGATGGGAACTACAAGAGAAAAATGTGGGAGGATGCAGCTTATTTGGGTGGTCTGTATAGGAAACTGTGATTAGGCCAGGTATGGGCAGGGAAGCTAAAGGTTTTAAATGTCAAGATAAGGATTTTGTAAACAAGATGTTGTTGGTATCTCCTCTCATTATTCACTTACCTGTGCTCACGCTTCTCCACTGCTTTCTGACTGGTTTGGATACTAGCTTTGTTCTTAAGTTGTATTTGTATGTAAGTTGGTACATAAGTTGGTACATACACCTATTAAATTAGACAGATGTTTCAGCATGTTTAAAAAGTGATTTTGGTGCTGTCCGGCTCTGCTTCTAGTACATGGCAAGGTGGGCAAAGGGGGGAGTTGGTGGCCCATTGAACAGTGGTGGATAAGCAACCACTTATGGACCACCTGGCTATACGCTCCTGCAGACACCCAGGCTGTAAAGTATTTGCCCATAAGCCCCTACATTTCTGTTTGTAAGTAGGAGTTGTATGTAAGTCAGATGTTCGGAACTTGGGGTCTGCCTGTATTGTGAATAAAAAATCAACAGGTTTGAGCAAAATTGTTAATGTTGTTAGAAAAGGAGAGTAAGGACTTAAGAATTACCCCTAGGCAACATGCTAACTGAATATAGTAGATAAGAATATTGTCAATAGAAATAGAAAAGGGAGGGTACTAAGTTTAAGTGGGAAAACGGTTAATTTCATTGATTCAAAACTGCCTTTTAAAAGTCAATGGCACTGCACTCAAACCCCTCCCCTTAAAGGGCATGTCCCCCCCCAGAACAAACTTTTGGGGTAAGGTAGGTAACCCCTACCCACCCCCAACAGCCCCAATATTTCTTTAAAAAAAAACAAAAAAAAAAACAGGTTTCTACTTACACTGCCTTCTCTCCCTCGGCGATCCAGTCCGGCATCTTGCTTGCAAGCAGACCTTGATGAGGACGAGGAATCAGCAGCTTGGAGTCTTCAGTTTCCTTGGACTTTGAAGAGGAATAGCAGGTGAACCATAAGGAGCAGAGATGTAAGGTAAGGTTTATTTTAAACTACTAAGTTGGGCCAGTATGAGGTTAAATTATGGTTTTGGGGGTGGACATGCCCTTTAAAAGTACTTTGGGTGAGAACATTAACTGCTGTTAAGTTCTGCTTGATGCCCATATGGCTCTGCCCCCTCCCTCAGTTAAGGGTTAATGGGAAGACGCGTGGTTTAGGTCCTCACCCTGGGTTGGAGTGTTTTTCAATTATATTATGCATCACCTAATAAGGTTGTCTTTAAAGCTAAAATATCATATAGCAAAAAAACAGCACTAATGGCTTGCCTTCTTTTTGGGAATAATTGCTTTCTTAAATTTTAAAAAAGTTACAGTTCATTTTTGATTTCACTAAGCTTCGTGATTGTATTAAGTTTATTGTTCTATAGGCGAAGAGCTTGAGAAATTGCACCTCCTAAAATTACCTGGGGAACCTGCAGCATCATACTCGTTTAAACTAATTAAACATACAGAATAGTACAGAACCGGGGCGTAACTGTCAGGGGAGCGTAACTGTCAGGGGCACCCCGGAGCCAAAGGGGCCCCATCTTCTTTGCCTATGACAGATATAGCCTCCTCCCGGAAAACCACTGTGGGAAAAAAGCACAGATAGGGCACCTCTCATAGTTTTGCTGAAAGGCCCAACGATTCCTAATTATGCCACTGAGAATAGGCAAAACCTCTTGGATTTGACTGGCCATATGTATGGAATTAAAACAACCGATCACAAGAACAAAGTTACGTGGATTTGACGTTTGATCTGGTCAAATTTTTTAAATTGATTGTAACATCGAGCCAGTTAGCAGTTTTCTTGCTTTGCAACTTAATAGGCGGATGATACTTTGCAATCAATGTTACACCTGTAATGTCACTTTTTGTGCTTTTCCACATCGAAGATAAGTCTAGTAAATATATGCGCACTATATAACCATCACTGTTAGCGGTAAGATCACTTGTCTCTACAGGAAAATTATTCATCTCCCATTTTATAGTATAGGGAAAACATTGATCGCTGTATGTGTATATTGTAGGTACAGTAAATCAATCGGGTTATGGAATGGATGGAACCTGCTGTGTACTTTGCAACGAAAGTCACATCATCTTGCCTAGCTAAACTTACAGTTTTCATTAATAAGAAAACAACCAGTAGTTGTAAATCAACCGGCGTGCATTTGCAAGTTTGCAAACTGAAAGAAGTGCTCAGATTTCATAAATAAATTGCTGATGTTTCCAGCTTTAATCCAAGTGCTTTTAGAACCATTGGCTAATCAATACAAAATGTAAAGTGATACAGAAATACATGTTGTTAATATTTACAAAAGCAAAAGGGTACTATTACTTATTCAGATAATATGTTTAAAGGGCAAGTCAAAACCCACAAATAAAAAATTACCAGGAGGAATTGGTTCAGCAGGATGACCCCCTAAATCCTAAAAATACAGTCTGATCTCCATTGGCCCCTCTTCAAATGGTTCATATCACCTCTGCCAGGTTTACAAGCTCGGGAAGCAGCCATATGCCATTGGTTATGACATCATTGTCGTCCAGCTGCTACATGGAATGACTGGGAAAAAGACTGGGGCCGTCTGAGACTGGGATGAATACCTCTGTTCAGGAAAATTGGGGTAACAGGTAAGTAGTGCAGTAGTATCATGCTGCATATTAATTTTACTTTGGGGGGAACTCACCCTTTAGGAATGGCTATTATCAGGCATATGTATGTCTAGCTTAAGAATTGCACTATTAACAGAAAATAGAACTGACAATGCTACAACTCAAAGCAGAGATGGTTTCTTAGGATTCTAGCTGCCATTTTTGATCTGCACCTCTCTACATTTCTTCATTTAGGGTTTCTAAGGTCTTTAAGAGCTGAGGCTTTGGAACAGTCATAGATCTGGAGTTCAACTGCTAAATGTCACTGTGGAACCCTGACAAATCTAATTTGTAACAATATACTTTCTTCTAACCAACACTTGATCCTATCCAACAACTGATCCTGCTGCCACAGCTGTTTTTATTATCAACATTTAAACTCACTTTTGAGGACACTGAGATTTGTTTCACAAAGTGCAACTAAAAGGGTAACAATAGGCACCTGACAGTCTTGCAGCTTTCCCTTGCTTTTCTCAGTTCAGAGTGAATTGTATTTTAAGAGATCTAAATTGCAGATAAACATGCAAGACAGTACTGGTGGAATACTACAGATTAAGGATTGAGACCTTGCAGGGGCACTTCTAGGGTTTTGCTGCCTGAGCCAGACATTTGGAATGCTGCCCTTGATTACACAAAGGGTGCCACCGCCATGATAAAGTGGATATGGGTTTTGTCGATGGGCATGGCTACAATTTTAGGATTTGGAACTTCCTATCACATAGGTATTTAAACAGTTCCTCAGACAGTCAATTAGCAATAACGTTAATGACTACAAACAGATATTACATCCCATTCTCAAACAGCTTGTGTTGCCACTACCATATTGCTCCTTTCAAGTTTTTAAATCAAAATAACTTGTTTTATAGCCTGTGCTACACATGTTGGTTCAACTGTTACAATACATTAGACATGCCATACTTTCTGTAGTATAAAAGATTTTAGCCAAATGATTTGTAAGCCTTCCACCATGTCAAGGTAGACTCTCTAAGCAGGGCCCTAACTAACCTTATAAAATGATTTTAACATCATATCTGTTACTAAGGAAAATTCTTTTTTTTTTTTTTTTTTTTTAATGACCGGTCAAGGAAAAAAAAAAAATTCCACCACTGCCTGTCATCTTTCTTCTTCAGTGCAGGCGTGCCACCTGAGACAAATATTTTACTCTGCTCATGGTAGATGTGGCCCTGAGACCTTGCACTGTGAATAACATTTTAAAGTCAGAACATCTGTATTTAGCTTAAAGGAATGTACTTTTTAAAAATGAAAAGTAGCTGAGGCAGGTAGGTAGGGTTGATTATTCCTACCTCCCAATATTGTTTCGTTGATGAGCTGCAGCACATACAGTTTTCCTCTGCCAGGTTAGTGCCCTGGAACTTGTATTAAAGATTAAAGCCTGCCAGAAGCAATTTTCTTCATGCTGCAATACCTCATAGAAATTATACTGGGAGATAGAAATTACCAATCCTACCTCCCGGTTACTGGCACTTTTCATTTTAAAAGATTTTGAAAAAACTTTGTACACAATATTAATATTGTAAATTTAATATAATAGATAAACACACGCACAGCAAGAACACTCATTAGTATGTTGCAATACATCTGGGCTAAAAGCAGCACTGTTTCTCCAGAATCATTTGCTGTGTTTTAAAACATATAGAATATCTGTTGTATTCAGTTCTATCAAATTAACATGACGTTTAGTTCTTGAAAACCATTTTCTAGTTATCGGCTTTTAAGGCCTCAAAACACGGTAGACATTTGGTGTGACCCCCCCCCAATTTCGTTAAAGGGTATTTCCAGTCCTATTTTTAAATTATCGTTCTTTCAATTGAACTGAAGAACAGGAGGTTAAAAGAGCTCTTGTTCTTCGATAAGGAGAGAGGAGCGAACTTACCGATCGCTCCATCGCCGGCTTCTCACAGACAGCCTCCAATGCATCCACAGTCCCTTGCATTGTGTGCACATGCGTATACAGTGCAAGGGAGCGTGGATCAAGTCAGTGAGCCAGCGCTGGAGCGATCACTGGTAAGTTCTCCCCAGTCTCCTGTAAGTTTCTTTTACTGAAGAACGGGAGGTAAGACATAGCTATGTAGCTTCTAATTTTTCCTCCCAGGTACTTCCTGATTTCCCCAGCATTAAAGGGCAACTCCACCCTCATAAGAACAATTCTTAGAAAGAATGGCCTCTTTAAAATATGTTGATATATTCTACTTTGTGCTATGAATTCATTACTGTATGCCTGCTATGCTTCTGGAGGCCTAATGGAAACTGAGCAATTAAGAAACCTGTGCTGAGCCTGTACTGAGCCTGTACTGAGCCTGGGCATGCTCAGAAGAGGCAGACAGGGGATAAGAATTCAGTCATTGGCTGTGATGTCAACTGTCAAATCCATAACTGACAGATGATAACTGGAAGAACCAGGAAGCAGAAGCACATTGTGCAGGATTTCAGGTTAGACTTATATAGTTCAGATTTCAAACTATTACCGTTTAGGGTTTTGGGGGGTGATTTACCTGTATGTAAGTTTTCATTTTGGGGCTGGAATTGCCCTTTAAGTCTTTACTGAGCATGCTTCTCCTCCGGGGCAGAGGTAAGGTGATGTCACTAAAGCTACTGGAAGCAGGAAGTTTGAACATTCACCCCAATGTAATGTCTCACAGGCTAAAGCCAGAGATGTGATTATTGGCTCATTATAAAGGAATACTGCAGGCTTTCATATAATCCTAACTTGTTTGGAGACAACCATTGTGCTTTGCCACAGTTGCCTGTAAGTTTCCATCTTCAGTCTGGTCCTCTTCGGTCTTCTTTGCTCAATCTGCAGCTTTTTTACTCAGTCTGGCCAATAGCGGCTTTCAATGCATTGCCCAGTAAGTGTTGATAATGACAGTGTGGCATTAAAAAAATCGCAGTCACAAGGCCACTGCAGAATATATTAGGATGCTTTAGTAGTTTGTTTTATACCATAAACAGGGAGTGTATTATACAGATACAATAATGTGAGGCATTCAGCAGATGGCAGTCAGGACAGATACAGTAGATTATGTCATATAAGGAAAATGCAGAGACTGCAAATGCGCTGGCATACACAATTACCACATGGACTATGTAACATAATACTGACAAAGTTTAAGTTCCACTGCAGAGTTCATGTGCAAGCAACGAAAGTTATAAACCTACAAGGCTTTACACTGTAATCAAAAGAAAGCCAACTTACCTTTTTGATACCAGTAGAAAATGTATCCGCTTTAAATGGTTTTGGCTTTTCCACCTGCATTTCTACTTGTGCTGACCTGCCTTTATGTTGTGCCAGGAGGATAGAAGCAGGGAGGTGTGAGGTTTCCTGTAAAATTAATGAAATACAGAGAAAATTAAAAGCAACAAAAACAGTCATTTGTAATACATTTTGTGCCCTTCTCACTAGTTTTACCAGAGAGTTCATTTTAAATGTATGACAAAAGGGCATTTATTCAATGTTCAGAGACCACAGTTGCTCTCTAAAAATTGTTAAAACCTACAAGGAAATGTTAAGAAGACCATTCCTTTAACCAAAACCAAAAGTTTGTAAAAAAGAAATGCAGATATATATTAATGTATTTTGCAGCGTGTCTACTCATGGGTTGGACCACCTACCACGTGGAGGGGTGGCACCTGAACCAAGCAATACTTTGGAAAGAGGATTTCTTCTGATCGACTGTAATGCCAGAGGTGAGTATATTGTGTTTTAGTTTGTCGCCCTGGATTCAGCAGATGGGGGAAACACTTTAGTTCCCCTTTTTAAAAAGTGAAAAATGCATTGTAGGATGTAATATGTCTTTAGTCCTACAATAGATGTAGTATGTTAGATTAATATCTATTAGTATCTATATTATCATTCCTCTTTAAAGCAGGCTACTAATGCAAACCGTTTGATGCTGTGATATTTCTGTGCAATTTAAGCTGGGTACACATGGGCAGATGCATCATCCTGACCGACCGTTCTGCACGGTCGGTTTTGGCAAAAGTAGCCGTGGCAGACAGTTTGCCGCGACCGAGCGTGTGGCCCACAGTGGTCCGCGCTATCAACATTGTTTTCTAATGTGTCCGATCAGCCAATGGTTGGTCACAGGCGAAAATCCATTAATTGTTTTTGGTCCGATTGACCAATACACTGGACTATCGGTCGATCGGCCCAAAATATTGCATCGTGTGTACATAGCCAACTTCTAAGTCTATTGCCTTTTAGGTTTAACCAGCGTTCATGTTGATTTTGCCCAAATGCATAAATTACCTTTTTCTCAACATTAAACCTTCTTTTTCTATTTTGTAGCCCAATACCCAAGTCTATTTAAATGACTTTGTAAGCAAGATCTTACATAGAGTCTATATGGTCCTGCCTAATTTAGTATCATAGGCACAGAGATTGTAATCTAAATGCCCAAAGTACCAGAAACAGGACAAACACCTAAAAACATTACTGACAACAGTATTCCAACTAGAATAAGTTCCATAACTAAAGAACTAAACTGCCAAGTTTGATTATGCCAGCGATTATGTGGAACATATTGAAAATCAGAAAATAGGATTCCAAAACTATTGACGTAAAAAAAAAAAAATGTTTACCATGTTTTCTGATTTTTGACACATTTTTAAAATTTTTTACAGCGATGCTTGATTATGATTTTCCTTTTTTACATCAATTTTAAACAACTTGACTTTTTTCTTACCTGGTATTGAAAATTTTCAATACCAGGTTTGTATCGAAACTGGGACTCACTGTTTTATCACCACTCTATCCTTCAGTCAGTACTGAATCCAATCACAAATAGTAATGTCAAGACTACTGTTCCCACTACAAGGTACCCTATGAAATGAGAGTTTTATGTGTAAAAATTATATAATTGAAAGGGATTGATATTACAATGGGAGTTACAATGAAATATTATCTTTAGAATATCTGTTGTATTCAGTTAGATCAACTGGACTTGAAGTTTAGTTCTTGAAGACGTTTCGCTAGTCATCCGACTGGCTTTCTCAATTCAGAATGACTTGTACAAGAATCTGTGGCAATTATGTACCCTGGAAAATCCCAATTAGCACATCACAGCCAAGTGTTAAGGGCGTGATTAGATAGTGGCTAAGAAGTGTTATAGGAACGCCCAGAGTAAGGTGTCAAAACAGCATTGTACATGGCAGACAGATGGTGTCGAACCCCCCCACCTCTATTCAGGCTTGGTTTCTTTATTTTCACATAAATGGCCTCCTTAACACCTCTCTTGAACCAGTCACGTTCCTTTGCCAATATGTTAACATTACAATCTTCAAAGGTATGTCCTTTATCCTTAAGATGCAGGTACACGGCTGAGTCCTGACCCGAGGAATTGGCTCTTCTGTGCTGGGCCATACGCTGATGCAGTTGCTGTTTGGTCTCCCCCACATACAAATCAGAGCATTCTTCACTGCACTGCACTGCATATATGATGTCGCTTTTCTTGTGTTTCGGTATTGGGTCTTTCGGATGTACCAATTGTTGCCTCAGCGTGTTGCTCGGTTTAAAGCAGACAGGGATACGGTGTTTTTTGAAAACTCTTCTTAGTTTCTCGGAGACCCCTGCAACATATGGGATGACCATGTTCTTTCTCCTGTCTTGCTTTTCCCCTTCACTGTTGGTATTCATGTTCTTTTCTTTCCTTCTGCTTCAAGCCTCAATCCACAATAATAAGGTACCACAGAGTGAGGCAGAACAACTTCGCCTTAAGGTATCTGCAGCCTTAGCCAGTGCTAAAACTCCTTCATCTAACCTGACCACACAGGAAAGAAGAGCCTTAACATCCCTCAAGAAAGATTCTAGTATCACCATTCTACCGGCAGACAAGGGAAGATGCACAGTGGTACTCAATACCTCAGACTACCATGATAAGGTGACCATGCTCCTGGCCGATAACAACACATATGAGGCTTTAACAAGGGATCCCACCAGCCGGTACAAGAAAAGCGTCATAGACTTACTACAACAGCTGTAAAAGGATAAAGCCATTGATTGAGCAATGTATCATCGCCTCTACACATCCATGCATATATGGACTCCCAAAGATACATAAGGAAGGGGCACCACTAAGACCTATAGTCAGCAGCATCAACTCTGTAACATACAAGGTGGCAAAATACCTAGCCAACATCTTAGGACCATTGGTGGGAAGTTCTAAGCATCACATCCAGAACTCTCAGGATTTCACCAACAAGATTGAAGATATAGTACTCGGTGCAGAAGAAACTATGGTGTCCTATGATGTGACATCTCTCTTCACCTGTATACCCACCAAGGAGGCTGTTGTCATGGTGAGAAAACGGCTAGGCCAAGACAGCACTCTCACCAGCAGAACTGATCTCAACCCAGAACAGGTGTGTGCCTTACTGGACTTGTGCCTGAATACCACCTATTTCAAATACAGGGATAAGTTCTATAAGCAAAAACACGGATGTGCTATGGGATCTCCTGTTTCACCAATTGTGGCCAACCTTTACATGGAGGAGGTAGAAAAAACTGGCGCTTAATACCTTTAAGGGCATAGCACCCAGCCACTGGTTCAGATATGTGGATGACACCTGGGTTAAAATCCACCAGAAGGAAGTACAAGCTTTCACAGAACACATTAATGCGGTAGACCAAAACATCAAATTTACAAGGGAAGAGGTACAAAACAACAAACTGGCTTTCTTGGACTGCTTGGTAGAAGTCAGGGAGAATGGTAAACTGGAAGTAGAGGTTTACAGAAAACCAACACACACAGATCAGTATTTGATGTTTGACTCCCACCACCCTTTAGATCACAAGCTGGGGGTCATCAGAACCCTGCAACACAGAGCTGAGAACATCCCCACTAGCACAGAGGCGAAGGCTAAAGAAATGAAACATCTCAGAGGGGCCCTTAAAACTTGTGGATATCCAGACTGGGCCTTTGTCAAAAGAAGCAGAAGGAAAGAAAAGAACACGAATACCAACAGTGAAGGGGAAAAGCAAGACAGGAGAAAGAACATGGTCATCCCATATGTTGCAGTGGTTTCCGAGAAACTAAGAAGAGTTTTCAAAAAACACCGTATCCCTGTCTGCTTTAAACCGAGCAACACGCTGAGGCAACAATTGGTACATCCGAAAGACCCAATACCGAAACACAAGAAAAGCGACATCATATACACAGTGCAGTGCAGTGAAGAATGCTCTGATTTGTATGTGGGGGAGACCAAACAGCAACTGCATCAACGTATGGCCCAGCACAGAAGAGCCAATTCCTCTGGTCAGGACTCAGCCGTGTACCTGCATCTTAAGGATAAAGGACATACCTTTGAAGATTGTAATGTTAACATATTGGCAAAGGAACGTGACTGGTTCAAGAGAGGTGTTAAGGAGGCCATTTATGTGAAAATAAAGAAACCAAGCCATCTGTCTGCCATGTACAATGCTGTTTTGACACCTTACTCTGGGCGTTCCTATAACACCTCTTAGCCACTATCCAATCACGCCCTTAACACTTGGCTGTAATATGCTAATTGGGATTTTCCAGGGTACATAATTGCCAAAGATTCTTGTACAAGTCATTCTGAATTGAGAAAGCCAGTCGGATGACTAGCGAAACGTCTTCAAGAACTAAACTTCAAGTCCAGTTGATCTAATTGAATACAACAGATATACCATGACCTGGATAAATGAGAACCTTCACAAGCATATCTTTAGAATAGTCACTCAGGTATATAGCTAATTGACTTTTTTCAAAATTTATATTTCACTGCTGCTCCCATTGCTATTTTGCATGCGGTCAATTGAAAATTCTTGAAGTCTCACCCACAGCTCACTTGATCCTCATAATTGTTCAGGCTCTTCCAAGTCCTTCCCCCTCTTTAACAACCCCAAATTTTCCAAATTACCTGATTGCATAGATTGCATGATTTGAGCTGCACTGCCTACTTTAATAGCATTAAGTGTCAATGATTTGCGCAAAGATAACTCAATTGAACTACTCAACACCTCCAGTTTTAATAGCAGTAAAGAACTGTATACGGTTAGACATTAATGATGGCAGACAACTTAGAATTTAAGTGATATCTTTTATTGACCGACTAAATTATATCATGCCTGCCAAAGATGCCCAAAGCATTTGGAACTCTGAATATTTTATAATTTTAGGTATCACTTGTATTCCCAGATGTTATCACCACTGGTTATGAAACTTGAACAATTTATATAGGACCCGAAGGATATAAATGCAGAGGACTTGCTAATCTCCAAGTTTTCTGGATGCTTCTTTGTCTAATTTATTTAACAATCTTAGCCGAATTTAGCTTACTGTGGCCACACTTATAATGCCCTGGATCAATAAAAACGCTCATTAAAAGTATATATAAAGCAGTATTCATTTTGGGTGCCCTATAACCATAGCAAGAATGCAGATGTTAGTGAAATGTTTATGTGCTTTTCTAGAACAGAAACCCCTTCTGTACTTTACTAATGGGGTAAGAGAGGAATAGCCAGAGATAGAGAGTGGTAAGCATTTCTAAGCTTTTTAAAATGAAACCACCTGGTAAATCCAATAATAGATTAATTCATGTGGAGAAATCAGAAAAAGTAAAATGATGCCATCAGAAATGAATAAAGTAAGTTTGTCAGGGGGCATGTACATTTTACTGCTTCTCATAAGATGTGGCAGCTACACAGTCAACAAAAAACAGATATCCGGATCCATTTTCAAAGATTACTTACTGGGTTGCCACCCTAGATTATCTCCTGTAGAAAACCCTCTTGCATAAAACTACTGTATTACTGTGGGCTACTATAGTTCCATATGTGACAACACATATGACTACTGGTTCTTCTTTTCCTTCCTATTTGTTCCCTTTTCTGTCACTTTTCTTATTGTTTTGTTTATGTGTTTCTAGTATCCCACAACTCTTCTTGCTTACTTTAAAGAAGAATGCAGACACTGCATTTGGTTCAAAATTTATGTTTATTTTTTTATTGCACTGGTCAAGATAAAGACTCCAATAGGGACACAAATGACTGGCCACCTTCTAGCCACTGCTCATTCTGCTAAGCTGCAAAAACTTAAATACTCAAAGATTTGTTATAGCACTAGTTTGATTAGGAAGGCCTGTACATAGACCAGCAGCAAAGTCTGTAACTGGCATAATAGACAGATAGCAGACAGACAGATGACCAAAACTAGCTGCTAGCAAGCCCAAATGATTTTAAAGACAAAGCATTGCAAGTCTGACGACCTGCATTGACATTAAAGCCACTGTAATGAAGTTGCCCATTAATCGCTGGGGCAATAGTGATATTATTATTATTACTGTGGATTTATATAGTGCCCTGTCTGAATATATATCAGGCGCTGCCCCGAAGAGCTTACAATCTAAGCAAAAGCTTACAATCTAAGCTCTAGTACACAGATTTGTTCAGGTGCAATACACACAACAAAAAGCAATCAGGTGCTGGGTTTCCACTTTAGCTCACAATACAAGACTAAAGGGGAGCAGATTAAGTTCAGGTACACTAGCCATGCAGTTAAAGTTATAGCATTGAGAAAGAGCTAGCCAATTAAATAAATTGCCTCTTGTCCCAAAGCCTGTCAACTGGGAAAACTAGGGAAAAGTCAATAGGAAGACCCAAAAGCTGGGCTTATGAATGTAGTAAAAAAAAAAAAAAAAAAAGCAGTGGTCAATTAGCATTTACTATTGCCACATGTGGGATTGCTCACAGATCTCATCAAGTTCTTGTGTGGATGCGAAAAACAACAACTTTACCAGATCTATTTGCTACAACACTAACTTCTGGACCAAATACAGATCTAAATAGATTAAGTAGCCAAAAATATAAATGTGGTTATTTATATCAAACAAACATACTTCTGCTGACTCTATTGTACTTGGCACTGGCCACTGTTAAAGAGCTTATAAAGCCTTGAAAGAAATTGGTGTGACACAAATACATCCAATGCATAAAGCTAGTGTACTCTTGGCAAGGATGCACAGTAGTAGGAACACAAAGTTCTGGATCACTGCACACCTGCACGTTCTGTTACAAATATATTGGAGTGAGTTTTTATTAGTCTGTTGTTGACTTTATTGCAAAAGTGTTTGGAAAAGCACATTATGTCTAGCACACTGTTTTTTTTAATTTAGATTTGAGGGACCACAGCAAAAAAAAACTGAAAATAACAATCAAATGTAACGCTGCTCAATGAAATAGGTTAGGAGTAGACTCGCTAAGGGGGAACAGTTGAGTAGCAAGGTGTCAATTCAAACAATTAAATCTTACAGCTGCAGATCTCATTTTAGGCATTCACAGTTGATTCACAACCCAATATTGCTGCGTAGTGACAGAATTTTTAAAGGGGAACTAAATGGTTAAATCCCACTCCCATTTGCTGCACCCAGGATGAGAACCTAAAACAGGTTACGTGGTCTAACCTCTGCAAGAAATTCCCATATGCCATGCAAGGCTTGAATTTCCAGCCCTATAAGGGGCAAGAACAAAGTAGCCCTTTCTCCACTGAATAAATAGCATTTTAGCTTCCAACAATGTGCACAGCAGATGGGAGTGGGGGTTAACCATATAGTTTCCCCTTTAAAGGCCTAGATTGATATCTTGGTGTAAAAATGAACCCCTTCAATAAAATATTTACGCTTTGTAAATGAAAATTCTTGAATATTTATAATAACTAATTATTAATAGTCGCTTAATGATTTTCTACTGCTAATAAACTTTTAAGGGGGGACATGCCAGCTTTGAGTGCTTTTGACTAGAGCTAGCCCAGTATGGCTACCAAACTATGATCTTGCAAGTATGTAGGCTATAGCAGACATCTATTAAAGGGCAAAAAACTTGTAACATATACGTTACCTTCCCCAACCCGATATATTCAGCACATTTTAGATGTATTATTAATTAGATATTTAAGTATAATTATTGCCTCTATTCCGGCACAGCAAGCTGAGTCTACCCTCCATACAGTCAATCAAAGCAGTGACTGACATCACAACCAAAAATTGACTGCCGATTCCCTTGCTGCCTCCACTGCACATGCCATTTATTTTGAAGGCAATTTCAAAGTTTATATGAATTATTGTAACATACATTTCAAAAATGCTATGGATAAAAAATATTTTAAATATATATGATTATGTTTGGAAAAGTCTAAATACTTTTCTGGTTTGTACATTTTTTTTACGATTGACAGATTACTATTCAAAGCATGACCTCTATTATGCAGGAACAGAAAAATGGCTGGAAACTGGAAACTTTACAAAAATACTAAAATACTAATACTAATACTATTTGACTGGTCAAATACTATTTGACCAGTCAATGTGCCTACAATCTTGAGCAAGTCCATTAAACTGAGTACACACCATTCAATATATCAGGCCGACCGACTGACATTTTAGTGTATGGGTCGATCGCCCCAAAATATTGGATTTTTTTCAGGTATCCGCAATCAACGTCCACCCATTCATCCAAATTGGTTGAGTGGACAATTAGACCCAGCGGGAAAACTAAGGCCAATTGTGCGGTCCTAATAGTAATAATAGTTCGCTAATACAATGGCTCCATTTTCTTGAAAATGTATTGAGCTAGAAGTGTTGAAAGGGTTAATTCTAAGAATCCAATTTTGTTATTGGCTATAAAGGTGTAGGTTACAAGACCACCAGGTGAGGAGACAAGCTCACAAGATCTTCATTGTTCTAATTCAGAAACCCGCAAAAGCTTTTTATACGGTACAGTGGAACTTGCTGGATTGAATAATTCTGTAATGAATAGACAGAGCAAAAAAAAAAAAAACACCTGACATTTGTTACTGAAACTTTACTTATATGTTACCTATATATATATATATATATATATTTTTTTTTTTTTTTTTTTTTTTTTTTTTTTTTAATTTAAACCCTACTTACAATAATGTCTTATAAATCAATTACATACAACAGCTAGAAGAATTTTCCTTATACTACTGGAAATGACAGCATAGAGTTTAGTAGACCAAAGTAATTTAAATTAAAAATGTGAGGATACATTTTTTTTCTTGCTTGGAAACCTCTCCTTTATTTTCCTAACTGTCATTCAAATGAATACTAAATTAGTAAGTAAGAAGGTACCACTTAAAATTCTCAAAACTGAGGTCTTGAAACAAACATTTTAAAATAATTTAAAACCATTTAAATACATACAATTTTGCAAACCGTCCCAAAATACCTCTGTCTATATCAAGTCAACCTCTCCATTAATGCACAAAAATAGTTCAATATAGAAAGAGGGATATACAAAGTGAATGAGGTAGGGTAACATAAGATGAAGAAATACTGCGATATAACAGATATGGTACCTGACTTTATGCACCTTAGTATGTGTTTTAGAAAGGAAAATAAACTGTGCACACTAGACTTAACGCAACTGGTGTTTATTAATAAATCAAAAAACACCAACGTTTCATTGCAGCGCAGCTTCCTCAGACACATACAGTTGGCAATCATTTCAAAACGGCCAAACACCAGCAGGGTGTTTTTATTTTTATTTATTAAAAGTTCTTATCTTTAAAATGGTGCTAATTTTGCCCCAACCAATCAGATGTTTTCTTTCAAAAGTTAAATAAGATTTGTTGGGGCAAAATTGAATTTTTAAAAATAAATTTTATTGAATCTCCCTGCTGCGTGTCTAATCTGTGCGGGATGGTGATTAACAGTGGTGATGTCCCACTGTAACTCTCTGTCAAAGATAACACAAGGAATCTGCAAGTCCTAATGGGAGGACACAAAGTCACAGCGGTGTATCATTTGTGACTGCCATACTCCCTAGGATAACGGCCGACTCCCAATACCTTAGTAAAGGGAGCTAACAGCGAACAAATAAATTTTTTTTGTCCAAAACAGCCATCCCCAACGGGATTGGCCCCTTATCAGGAATTTGTGTACCCTGCTTAATGTTTCCTTCTAACCATCTTTAGGTTGGCATACAATTAACACTTACAATGGGGTTTGTTGTCCTGACGAATCTTATATACTCAGGGCCGTTTTTCCCACTAGGCCACCTAGGCCGTAGCCTAGGGCGGCACAGCCACCAGGGGTGGCAAAAATAAAATCAAATATGTTTAAGTTAAGCAGCATTGCATCCCCATATTAAATTTACACAATGCACATTAGTTGGCACAAAGCAGATCCTTAGCGGCTTCTGTTAAATGTGTAATAGGCAGCGATTGTTTTGCTAGGGGTGGCAGTACAAGTTAGCTGGCCTAGGGGAGAAAAAAGTATAAATTTGGCCCCTGTATATACTAATATACTAACCTAAGGCTGTAAATATGCACAGATGCCAGACGTATTTTCAGGAGCGCCGCGGGATTTGCTAGTTATTTATAAATTAGAATCTTAAAAATTTTTGGTCATACAGCTCATTCTTTATTTAAGTCTTGTAATTACATTACCGGTATATGTCTGTATTTACTTTGTTTATATAATTTTTAATTTTTTTATATTTTACAGATATAAATAAAATAAATAGAAAATATACACAGAAGAACTGAGAGTCAGAAGCATGTAGTGTGTGATTAAATTATTTCAAGATGTCATTTTAAAAGATTTTAAACTTTTATTTCATCTCCCTGTATGTGTATTCAACGTGAAGCATATGTTGAGATTATTGCTTAGATAAGCTTACTGGGAGTTGAGCTGGGTACACACAGTAACGGTAAAGCCCCAATACTGACGGATCCGACGGTACCAGGGCTGTATCGTTATGTGTGTACCTTCGTTTCTCGAATGAGCGCATGGCCGCCAAACGATCGGGTCGGCCGAATGCTCGTTCGGGAAAGACCGAAAATTTCCATTGGCCGCGCTAGGAGTCTAGCGCGCCAGATGGAAACACAGAGTCCCGAGCGTTCTCCCTATGATATTCATAGGGAGAACGCTCGGGACTGTGTGTATGCAGATCTTTGAAAGATGGCAGACAGTATCTTGCAGATCCTGTCTGTCATCTTTCAGAAATATGTACTGTGTGTACCTAGCTTTGGACTCTATTAATGAAAATTGGTGGTTTATTTCACCTGGTATATTAGTCGTTTAAGTATTTTTGAATAAGAGTGACTTTTTTAGAATCTTTTTCTCTCTGGTATTGTATAGAATTGCTGTAGGAATTAAAACAAACAGAAATTCCAATTCTTACCAATTTATCTAGGAGGTCTTGCTTATTTTTTCTTTTCATCAACTGCTGCAGTTGTTCTTCCTTTTGTAGTAAAATCCTCCTCTGCTCATTTTCGTGCCTTTCACTTTCTAAAGCTTCCTCCAGTTCCTCTTGCTCCCTTGTCTGCTCAAAAACAGAAGGGTATGAGCATTTACTAGACACAATTAAATATTAGGTCACAAAAACAGTGGGCTCAGATACCAAGCCACTGAAAACATTTTAAATGACTTGTTATTTCAGGTAATGTGATATTTATAAGGGTCTCAACCATGTTACCAGTGGTGACAGAACCCTGAAATAAATCAGAATTTTCAGGAATTATCCATACCAATACACAAACTACATTAAAAAGAACAGCCCAATGCAGTTTGTTTGCCGCCAACTCCAACCTGGTGCAAACACGCCGGCGATTTTATATGCTGATATCGGCTTTCTGTGCATTGCTAATTGTCGGTAACTATTTCTGCACTGTTAATTCCAGCTATTAGCTGGTGTTTAAAGAGCTGCAACAGACTGTCGCTATCAGCATATAACATCCCTTGCACCTGCTGCGTGGTGAATTTCCACGTTAGGCACGCAGCCGCCAGAATGAAGGCGTTTAAGTCACGCTAACCAATGTTATATTAAACTCCAGGAGCGGGGCGCCTCTTGGTGCATCACCCTGTAAGTATTAAACTATTACTTTACTATTATATACTATATCATTATACTTACCATCTTTATTTTATTTCTTTGTATGGTGTCTTTGTTATCCTTTTGATACATATCTATTTTTTTCCTTGTGTTATCAAGATCTACATTGTTGGTTAAATTAAATACTGTCAAGGGGAAAATAAAAAGAGACAGTCACTGAAAGGACTACAATAAACAAGTAAAAACTTTTTTGTTTTTAAATTAAAAGTATATATTAGTTTTGTTCTTTGCAAGCTGAAAAACTACCCCCAATTCTTCTTTTTAAGATGAGAAATGCCATTTGAAGATATTCTGGTGTCGGTCACTTTCAGCTCTCCACTCCTGAATTATATGTTATCCTATCCAACTTTCTACATTAATATGCATTCAGTGTGCATGTGCAGAAAAAAAGAAGCTGGGAGTTAACAGCTGAATGTAGCAGGAGTGAGCGCTCGGGGTAATCTTTTATAAGGAATATGTCATCTTAAAAAAGAACAATGGGATGTGGGAATATAGATTCCTATTTTCATTCAGCTAAAAGTTTTCTTTCAAAAAAAATATCAAAAAGATAGTACACTCCCAATTAAAGTTTGTTAGGGGCTTATATTACAACAAATGGGTTTCTGGGAAGCCATTTCTGACAATTCCCGTGAGCTAACGTGCAGTCCATTGAGGACCTCACGATCATCTGTGGTTTTTCTCAGTCAAGGCAGCACTAAAAAATTTCCAATATTTTAGGACGATCAACTGATGCACTGAAATGTCGGTCGGCCAGAAATATTCGATGGTGTGTACCCAGCTTTATCCAAGTAAATTTTTTTCAATTACTGTTACAGGAGCCTGGAATAAGGATTTAAAACTTACTCACAGACTATTCAAGTATATATACACTATAGTATATGCCAGAACATATAGTATTACCTTCCTGAAAAATATTTTTTACCTCTTAGAAAAATCCAGTCATCCCACCCCCACAAAGCAGGTTTAGCAATGGGACCAGAGCAAAAGATTTAACTGACCAGGAACTCAAAATACCCAAATCAGGTCTGCTGAGATTTTCTGCATACCATGCATGATGAGAACACTCCTATTTGACTAATTAATTTTACTTAGCAACAGAACTGGCACTAGATACATAAACCAATCATCTGAGTGAAGCCTACTGCACTGCTGTCAGGTGATTCTTCTACTAGAAGATGTCTGACTTTGACAGGCTGGATCTTAAGAGCCAAATGGAACACAAAGGCATTTTACACATAAAGAAAAAGTGGTTTTCAGCCTTTACTTTAAAACTTTAAAAAAATGTTTTGCAAAGTACATACCTATTTCCTCAATCTCTTCTAGAAAGTCATTGTATTCTCCCAAAGAAGGAAAGTCTTCTTCGCGTTTATTGTATCTTTCAGGAAAGTAAATAGAGCAAAATTAGATTAAAATTAAAACTAGCTTGGTTACATTCACATGTCTGCAAATTGATCTGCACTTAAGGTGGGTACACACTTAAAAGATTTTTGAAAGATGACAGTCTGTAATTTTTCAAAGATCTGCATACGCACATTCCCTAGCATTCTCCTGATAGTGTTTCCTTCGGCCGCGGCAGACTCCCCTATAGGAAGTTACCGAGGCCGAGGGAAATTTCCTGACTTTTCCGAACAAGCACTCGGCCGACCCGAACATTCGGTGGCCACGCGCTCATTTGGAAAATTGCCCACACACAGTGCGATAAAGCCTTAATATCGACAGTACTGTGTATACCTAGCTTAAAGAGCATTCAAGGAGGTTTAAAACAGATAAACAGCTTGTCCCTCACTTCAAAAATCAGTGGTATTGTATAAAAATCATCTTGGAATTCTGATTTCACTTAAGGCTGTTAAGGTGGCCATAGCAAAAGATCTATTATTGTAAGATATTCACTATAATATGATTATCACATCATTACTGGTGACTAAACTGCTAAATATTTCCATTTGGTCTTTTAGCACTAAAATAGTATCAGTACAGTAGATTGTACAATAATAAAGAATGCCTGTCAAAGCATTTCGCTGCCCACATTGCTGGTTTAAGATAAGATACAAATATGCAGTCTTTAGCCTTCTTCCACCTCCCCCTTCCCCATGCTGACAAGTCCATACTAGTCAACTAATATTGGCAATGCTGGCAATTGATACATCTAATTAGTATTCATTAAGAAAATGGGGCTGCAGATCATAGGAAAATGCAGATAATATCCGTTGGAACGTTACCGGCTCCCTACATTATAGGGTGGCGATAACGATTGTCCACGTGTATGGGCCCAACGATCAATGGTGCCGTATAAAGTATATATGTAACAATCGTATGCCCACATAGAGAAACCCATGGTTGTGCGTTTGTGCCCTTGGTCACATGTGTATGGGCAACTTTAGAGCAGTATCACTCCAGATAACATATGCTGAAGCACCCACAGTAGAGGCCGTTTATTGATCTGGTAAATTCTCTTGACTAGAGATGAACGAAATCATTGAGTTTTGTTCTGCAAGCAGTTCTATGGAATGTGTTGGAATTCATGGAACCAAAAATCTGATTCAAACCCAACTAAAGCAGATTTTTATTTTTCTAGTTTTCAACATGGAAATTTGACTCCAATGTATGACTTTTTTTGCCTTTTCCACACTGAATTTTTTACACAGTAATCTGTTGAGATTATGCAAAATTTCACCCATAAAAATTCCAAGTGTTCTCCCAGATCCAGGCCTTGAAACCAGGTTTGTTCAGAAACGAGACTCATAATCTTGACCTCTGGTCACTGGTAAGAATGGTGCATTAAACAAAGATAATGAAATTGTATGGTTGGTAGGATATGAACTTTTATATGCATGTGCCATATAAAGAGAAAATCAAACACCTCCTCCTTTTCAGCATTACAAAACAGCAGCACATGTTTACACTTTTGAAGACGGGTAGAGCAGACCTAGTAGTTACATGGTATGGAGGGAGAAGTGCTCATTTATTATAGACTTCAGAGCTGTTTATTTTCTTAACCCCTGCGAGTGGATTGAAGAATTGTTTTGGAGGTAAGTAAGAGGACTTTAATATGGCAGTCTTTGGTTTGGTAGCCACGGTTACCATTTAAATGTATTACTGTCTCAGCTATCACTCTGCTGTGGTCAAAAAATGACTGACCAAATGCTTGCTCCTGTCTCAGTTTCAATTATCGATTTTAGTCTTTTTAGCCAGATTCACGTGGGTAGAATGAAATATTATAAAAAGAAAAAAACTTACATTTTCAAAATTTTCTTCCTTATTTCCACTTCTTTATCTATGGTTGGATCTTCAAAGAGTTGGACTTTAAAGTTGCTTTTTCTGAGGGGAGTATTACATTCCTGACAATTACCAGAGCCTCTGACAAAAAGCAACTCTACACAGCTTTCACACCTGGGGAGACAGAAACAATGTTTGTAATTGCAATATGCAACTGTCAAATCCTCATAAAGCCTGCGTGTGATTTAAAGAAAAACAGCAAATATGGATTTCTACACTGGTTTATACAGGAAACATCACACCTGATGTACAGGCACTGAGAAATACCAAAAACTTTTAATTAAACAAAAAAAACAGTATTTTTTATTCATCAAAATGCAAATACACACAAACAAATTTATTGGTACCGCTTCTGGAACCACTTAAGCAATGGTGGCGCATGGCCTGTATGGCGTCATAAATTATTTTAGAAAATTCTACTAGAACGACAAATTGAATTCTTCTGTATGCATTCAGAATATAAGTATGCAATTTTGCTGTCCTCTTCCCCAAATGTTGCTATCCCCTCTTAAAGCTGTGCAAGGTGGCACAAGCACAAGGTGGTGGCATGGCCTGCTGCAATCAGTCATTTTCCATTATGTCATTTTTCAGGGTGGTGATTGCTGCACCGTGAAGAAGACAGAAGAATTTGACCAAGGAAGGGGAGTGACAAACAATGGATTGAATATTTCACTTCAGGAACGCCAGTAATGTGTAACACTTGCTAGTGGTCTTGCAGGTTTCGGGCGTGGAGGAGGTAAGCATGAGGGGTGGATATGCCTTTTAACTAATAAAATTCTATTCCGCTATATGTCAGGAATCATCATTTAACATGTTTATTTACCTAAATGAAATAAAAAAAACTTAAAGCAGAAAAATAAATTATTTTTTACTTTCTCCCACAAATTCTGTTTGTAAGTGTGTATTGTAAGGGCTGGCAGATTTCAGGTAAGATATTTTAACTCAGGAGCGCTAGGGTGGAAATGGAGTTGGGGGGGTACTGGATATATGTTAAAAACTTTGCTGGGGGGTGAACCTCAGATCATCAACAACGACTGTCCATACACCAACCAATTAATCGTCCGTAGCAGACCTTTGTCAGGTGTTGTGGGGGAATCTTCCCATCTGTATCTGGCTTAAATTTCTCCTTCTCAAAGCCATCAAAAGGTGACATTGGACCCTGACTCACAAGATATTTGTAATTCGATAATGTAATTTTGATTGGCTGAATGAGAGAACTTAATTCACAGGAACAATAAGGGGTGAAACTTTGTTTTTTGGTATTCTAATATATTTTGTAGACAATTTAAAATTTTATTAGATATTTATACATTTGTGGTAAATCGACCACTGGGATTTCTGTATGAGAACATTTGACACTAGAAAAAGAAACACGAAAGAGCACAATTATATTTATACTGTATTCACTTGCCCTTCAAACCTGGAATGTGAAATACCATGGAACCTGGCGGGAGGAAAGGGGAAAGAGGGAAAGGGGAAAGAGTGGCCTGTTATAATGTACTTCCTAGGAAGTTACTCTTTTAGTATATTCTCAACCAGATTTGAATGCTTAGAGGCCTGCTATAGAACAGGGGTTACTATCAAGTTTATCAACCAAATAATACAGTATATTGTAACTCACCCTTTTTTATTCTGCCACTAAAGTCACGATAATTTAGAAACTCTGGGGGAAAGGGGAAAGTCAAATTGCAGACATGAATTAGACATGAAGCCTACAGTGAGCTTCAAATGTCATGTGTATGCAGGCATTAAGAAAGTGAAAATATGTATCATACATAGAGCAATGCACCAATGAATGGTCTAGATAAGAAGCACTAGAAATTTCATTTGAATGGCGTATTTCGTAAAATCTGTTTTTAAATCTAAGATAAGGTGCCACCCACCATTGGTTTTCCTCACTAGAAAAACTCTTGAGTCAAACCCCCTTAAACCATTATTGATTGGGAACCTCTTTGATAGCCTTGAAGAGGTTGATCTATATCCTCTTTGCCAATCAAAAAGCTATGTCCCCTAACCCCATATGCACAGAGTGTTTCTATACAGATGTCTCCACACCGATATGGAAGTCTCTGATAAGACTTTGAAAGCTGTTTGTTACACTGCAGATTATTTACCACTGCAGATTATTTATTAAATTACATACAGATTTCCTGGGGCAATGCAAAATATTCAGTTAATTTTAATAACTTTTTACAATTATTATTATTCTGTTCCTAGGAAAATAAAAAGTGTCTTAATGTACCTCTGTTATTTGCATCTGCTCAACTTGTACAGCCCATTTTTTAGAAACACACAGTCCAAAAGGTCACAGGTTCAAATCCCCTTATTTGTATGAAAAGTAAAGCATTATATCATTGTTAGGTCAGGAGCATTGAATATGTTTAATGTGCTGTTATGTGATTGGCTGCCAGGTTCAAGGTAGCAAGGCTGCTACTTCCTTGTTTTGATCTGTTGAGCACTACAGAGCATGTAAAGAGTAATACATACACTTGCCTGTTGAAGAGTCTATTTGCTAGATCTCAGCCAATTCACCATTTATATAGGAAGTGAATGGTAATCCAGCTGTTTTTTTTTTTTTTTTTTTTAATTTCAAAAATGATTTCAAAAAGTTAAAAATTCTCAATTTAGTGCAGGGTGATTTATATTTTAGCTTTTGTTCTATAAACTACAGCCATGTTTAAAGAAAACTAAGCAAGAAACACTTTGAAATTACACTGTGCTTTCTGATCCACGAGACCTTGCCAAATTTAAATTTAAAAAAATCATTTAACAGAGGAAGAAAAACATTTTTGATCACAACAGTGGAAGAGTTCAGTTCTATGGCAAAGTAAAATTTGCATGCACAAACATTTTCATGTAAGGTCCTTTATGGATTAAGGAGAAAATCGGTGTAACCAGTTTACCAGTACACATTTCCACATGCAATTATAAAAATTAGCTTAATCACCCATGCAAGTCATTCTCAGGGAACTGTCACTATAAGATAGTCTTCAAAAGATTTTAGGTAGTTCTTTTGACTTTCATTTTGGTACTTAAGAGATTTAGCCAACTGATCTCAACTAATGGTCATCAGTGGCATGTGCAATCCTGGTTATTTCATTGTTCTTCACATGACCACAAGAATGACTAATAATCTTAGAAAAAGTAGTAGTAGCTCTAGTGCAAGAAAACAGAAAGGCTGGAATCACAGCTTACATAACCAACATTGCTGGAATCACAGCTTATATAACCAACGTGGGAAGAACTGCTTCTAAAAGAGACCAAAGTCTTATGCAAAAACATTTCGGTCAACACAAGTTTAAAGAGACATTTCACCTTCTTTGCAAATGGTATGTGTAACGAAAACTAGGTTTGGATGGTTCTTAACCTATATACCAATATTCGATAAGAGGGTGGAGATGCCATTTAAAAATAGGCAGTACAGATTTTAATAAACAATAGAATAACAGTTTAGAATAACAGTTTTTAGTGAATAATTGCTTTTTAATGTATTAGACTGGGAAGGCAACAGGGGGATTATGTATAATATTAAAGTACCGTATATACTCGAGTATAAACCGAGTTTTTCAGGCTGAAAAATCAGCCTGAAAACTCGGACTCGTTTATACTCAGTCAGGCTTACCCTGGGCATTCCGCAGCCGCGCGATCTTTTTCTGTACTGGCGCGCCGGTCTGACGTCACTGCCCGCGCCGGGCAGTGACGTCACGGCGCCCAGTACAGGAATGCGCGCGCGGCTGCCGGAATGCCTGCCAGAATGCCGATACAGGGAGAAGAGAGCCCAGAGGGAAAGAGAGCCCACAGGGAGAAGAGAGCCCACAGTACAAACTGAACTGGGTGGGAGGGGGAGGGGGCATTCAAGATGTTTGGAAACTACAACTCCCAGCATGCTTTATTAGCTGGGAGTTGCAGTTTCCAAACATCTTGAATGCCAAGTGAGGGTGGCATTCAAGTGTTTGGAAACTACAACTCCCAGCTAATAAAGCATGCTGGGAGTTGTAGTTTCCAAACATCTGAATGCCACCCTCACTTGGCATTAGATGTTTGGAAACTGCAACTCCCAGCTAATAAAGCATGCTGGGAGTTGTAGTTTCCAAACATCTTGAATGCCACCCTCACTTGGCATTCAGATGTTTGGAAACTGCAACTCCCGCTAATAAAGCATGCTGGGAGTTGTAGTTTCCAAACATCTTGAATGCCAAGTGAGTTGGGGCGCCTTTCTACCCTCGGTTTATACTCGGGTCAACAACTTTTATTAGGATTTTTAGCTGAAATTGGGTACCTCGGTTTATACTCGGGTCGGTTTATACTCGAGTATATACGGTATGCATTATATAGTGAATAATCCACCACCTATTGCAAAATAGAAGGATCTCAAAAGTTACCATGGCATAAAAAACAAGCTAGTATAGTTAGTATAACTCTCCGAACAAGACATTTCAGCCAGGCAACCAGTCTCCAAAGTGAGTAAAGTTAAAAGGTCCAAATTTATTAATAACAAGTTAAAGACAAATCAGACACATTTTGGATACTATGCAGACCAGAAGGCCTTGATGAAGTGGCTTCTTGGTCCACAAAATGCATAGGGTGGAGTCTGTAAGGTTCCCATCTTATCTGCATGGTATCCGATGTCTCTAACTTGTTACTAACAAATTTGGAGTTTTTTACTTTACCCACTTTGGAGTCTGGTTGCCTGTCAGAAATATCTTGTTTGGAGAATTATTGGCCAATCGGTAGATGGTGGAAGTGACAGGAGTGAAAGCACCGAACCCAGTACAGGGACTGAAGGGCTCCCGGTGTACAAGTACTATTTCTTTCTTGGTTAGTATAGTTTTTGGTTACTGGTATTAATGCAAAAGCTTTATTGTTGCAGGAATTCTTCTGATTCATTCCAGAGTCAGGAAGAATTTTTCCCCCATTAGACCGTTTTTTCCTTCCTCTGGATAAGCAGGCATTGTGGGTAGGTAAGAAGGATGAACAGGATGGACGTATATCTTTCTTAATTTACCCATCACTACTTTGTTGCTATGTATGTATGTGCTCCAATAAATGACTGCTTATTAAAATGAAAGTACCGGTAGTCAAATTATTAAATATTATTTCTAGGTCAATGCTGGGTACACACTTCCAATTTGTAGCAGACACACTACAGATACCATCTCTACAAATCAGCAAATACACACTCCCTACTTAATATCTCCAAATTCTTGTATAGAGAAAAATTATTCTAGTCACACATTTTGCATTTAAATGAGATTTTCCAGTCAAACCGATCTATCCCCAAGGATTCAACAAACAGGATTTGTCTATTATTGGCCATGTTACATAGCTTTAGTTACTGAGAGTTTAAGTTTTTAAATTGGCTACAATCTGAAATGTTAGGCTGGGTACACACGGAGGGACTTTTTTCCGGACCAAGCGCTCTCTACGAGTGAGCATTTGGCCGAGACAAATGTCGGTCGCGGCAAATTTGGC
Source organism: Hymenochirus boettgeri (assembly GCA_019447015.1). Classification (NCBI taxonomy): domain Eukaryota; kingdom Metazoa; phylum Chordata; class Amphibia; order Anura; family Pipidae; genus Hymenochirus; species Hymenochirus boettgeri. The sequence continues at coordinate 265,221,804 of CM033476.1, forward strand.
CGCAGCAGAATTTACAAACAATCGATCTTGTGTTCCCACAGGGAACTGCACAATTGTCCGGATCAGACGAACAAACCATCAGGCATGTCGGAAAATTCCGATCGATTGTGCGGTTCCCTCTGGGAACGCAAGATCGTTGTCTGTCGCGGCCGCCTGCCCCACACCAGCCGATATTTTTGGCCGATCAAATAGTTAAATGGTTAAATAGTGGTTAATTAACCATATTAGCAATTTGGTTAATTAAATGGTTCTAAAGAATGAATCATCACACGTTGGTTATCTTGGATAAGCATCTTGTAGCACAGGCTGTTAGTTCACTTCCTCATTCTGCATCCACACCCTCTGAAGGCTTTACTAAATTTTGTAAGCTCTATAGCAGTTCTATAATAGTAGCAATGTGAGTTTTTCTTGTATCCATTAGCTGTGTCTTTCTGTAAATAAACAAGGATATTCAACTTGCAGTCCCCCACCACTTCATGAAGAAATGTAACTAGGACTAGCACAGCAACCTCATATCAGCTATGTAATTCTATTAATCATGTTACATCTATTTATCATCGTGAAATTATTGGATCACATTTTTTTCAAAAATAAAAGAAACATTACAATGGTGAGCAATGAAACCTGGGACATTTTATGTGATGCTATGGGCCAGGTATTTAATATTCCCAATAGCTCCAATATGTTGGAAGAAAGTAAACAGACAAAGCTAAAACACACTCTTCCAACAGTTATAGTAAAAGATTTTCTGGTTGCATCAGGATTCCCTGTACTGCTATAAAAAAAACAAAACATGCAAACCTGCCCCAGCATTCATGATCTATTTTATTTTCATTCAGCTGTAATACCAGACCACATTGCACTTTATAGGGGAGATTTAAACATCACATGACAAGGTCATAACCAATAAATGAGATGTTGTGTTCAATAAGGTATGTGCTTGTTGTGTACAGCATGGTATCATTAATCCTTTTCTGTTGAGTGAACATCCAAGGCTGATATCTACTAAATACAGCAACTTGAAAAATGACAGCAATTGAGGGGGTTATTTCTTGTTTTAGGGAGTAGGATTTAGTCACATCTTGAGGGATTGAGAAGTGAAAAGGAAGGGTTCTGAAAACAGATATCAATAGTGCCAGGAAAAAGATACTACTAGGAAATTTATTTGTATATGACAAGTGATTATTACAAAAGCTCTCCTCCCTCCCTCACACCCTCTGGATCACTCATCTCTGTACTTTCCTGTAGTGTAGAGCACCCTCTCCCCCTCTTAACAATAACCACCAGGTTTATAAAGCCGGCAGTCACATCTATAATTGGCTGACTCTCAGCCAATCACAGACACAGCTGCCGGTCTGGCTCCTATTGCTACTTCTGGGAACGGAAGAGCAATAGAGGCAGAGAGCTGAGGGAACAAAGGTGGGCAAGTCGATTTCTGGTGGTTAGGGTTGAGGGGGGGTGCCCTACACTACATAAAAAAATTATTTTGGGGGTGGAGATACCCTTTAAGAGGGGTAGGCATCGCAAGCGTGTTACTGACACGTTTAGCGATCTTTGAGAAACGCATGGCAGGCTAACACATTGTGGGTAGCCACCCTGTGTGAGCTGCAGTTTATTTTCTGGGCGCATGCTATCACCATTTTTCGCAAATCACATGCGCTCTGATAATGGAATACCACAAATACATGGTAACGACTGTGAAACGTGCAATATTACGCTTCACGGGCATTACCACATGTTGTAGTGCGGCCACAGCCTCAACAGGTTAAGTTTTAAGTACAGAGTAGAATTAAATGTAAAAAAGGAGACAATAATATTTATCTTAAGGGCTAGGCCCCACTAGTGATCTTATAAGTGCAAGCCGATTGCGATTTGCGATCCGATAGCGCTTAAAAAGCTGACAAGTGTGACCCTATTGATGGGGCCGCACTAGTGCTCTGACTGCACATGCGATCTACAATTGTTGTGCTATCACATGCGGTTAAGTGAGGCCTTATCCTTAAGGGCATGTCCACCCATAAATCAAAATTTTACATAGAGCTGTAAATTGAAATTTAACAAACTCTAGTTGTGTTTTAATTACTTTCCCCAAAGATGCAGCTAAAAATACTTACAAGACCCGGTCCTTCAATGCTCTGCTACACCTCTCCTCTCTGCTTCCTGGTCACGGCTGTCAGTCAAAGGCACGTTCGTGAAGTCACACCCTTATATTTCCTCTCTAGTCTCCCCATATGTTCCTGCCTGTATCCTCCGCTCATCGCAGAACCAGCTCCTGTACAGACCCCCCACTCGGACTGCTTCCTCTCGCCTTAAACCTTTCTCTCTCGTTGCTCCCATCCTCTGGAATTCTATTCCCCTCTCTCTACGTCAAGAAACCTAAACTAGCAGATTTAAATCTAGCCTTACATCCTACCTATATGGTAACCAGCACAGTATATGATTGTTTTATTTGCACTGTATACGTCTCACTCCAGCACTTATACCCATTCCATTGTATCTGTGTTACCCACCTAACTAGATTGTAAGCTCTACGGGGCAGGGACCTCATTACCTCTTGTGGCAAAGCCTTAGCACTTCTATTTTTATAAGTTACATATTTATGTACTGAACTATCTATGTATTTATCCCCCTTGTATGACTTTATTTTATTTTAATACTGTACAGCGCCGCGTCCCCAAGTGGCGCTATATAAATAAACATATACATACATACATACATACATACCCCATAGTTGACAGCAGAGACCAGAAAGTTCCTAACTGCTGCTGATCTTGCTCGAAACAAGCTCACAACAGCAGCATGGGGTGGTACCCAAGCAGCGAGGGAATGGGCTTGTAAGTATACTTAGCTGCATCTTTAGGGAAGGCAAGTAAAATGTATCACTGTCAGTCACAGCAAAAAATCGACATGGCTGACAGTTCGGCGCATCCGATCAGTCGTGTCGGTAAATCACAGACGATCGTGCAGCATCCGATGGGCCACAAAATCAGCCGTGGTTTACAGACACGTGCGATCCGTGCAAAAGCAGAAACGCCAACATTTTTTCCATCCGATCAACCAATATATGGAATTATGGGTCATTTTTGACGAAAAATCATCTCATGTGTACCCAGCCTTAGAGCATGGCTCCTATTGCTGGAACTAATCTTGTTACTCTGTAGGAGTTTAAAGATTTTGAAATAACACACAACTGACATTTAACAGAAATAGAAAAGAAATTTGAAAAACAGTTTTACACAAACATCCACTAAAAGTACATTTTAAATTACAACGTTTCAGGAAAAAGAAAGGGTCAATTTATGAGAAAAAAAATAGATCTCACACAGCCTTAAGCTGGGTACACACATGGCTAATTAAAGACAAATAAAAGACGTGTTTTTGCAGATTATCGCCCATATGTGAAGAGGAAAATCAGCCAATCCTGTGGCTCATGAATCAACATCAGCCAACAGAATTTAATTTCATAGAGCAATGGGTGGTAATGGAGAATTATAGTGAATACCTTACTGCATTCTCCATGAGTGTGTCTGTAGCAGTGTGCAAGGATGTGCATCAATGCTTTGCTTCCTATGAGTATCATGTTTACACAGAACTAACCAAATCTTCCCATGAAAATGCAGCACTTTGGAGAAATTATCCTTAATTGTGTAGGTGTGTTAGAAGAGTAGGCAATGGATCCAATATGCACTTTTTTTTCCCTTACCATAGCTGTCAAGGGCCTACTGGGAAAATAATAAAGACAGGAATAAAGACTGAGCATTCAGAAAATTGTGTCAGAAATACTGAAAAATATAAAAAAGTCCACACAATTTGACATTATTTTCCAACAATTTTGCTTGTATTAAAGAATGTTGACAAATTTAGGGACGATACGATATTGATCCAAAAAAAATATTTGAATTTGAATGATTGAATAACTGAGTTGTTCAAAAATGATTGGATATCTAGATAAAGGTAGGAAATTTTACATAGTAATGCCGGTTAAATAACAAGATAAGTCCATCTAGTCTAACCTTTTTATATCCAACTAATTAGGTATACTTAACAAATGATCCAAATGAAGGGGGGAAAAACAAGCTGAAAATGGGAGAAAAACCCGTCCTGACTCTAAAAGGAAATCAGAAAGGATCACCGGATCAACTTAAGAAAAATATTGTAGTGCTGTATTAGTCCAATATATAGATGTAAAAAATAAGAGCACTGTGAGTACATTTCTATGGAGTTAGGGCACAGCCACACTGCGCTGCAAACGCAGTCGCACACGGAATCGCATGCGTTTTCATGTACTATTTTGTTGCGTTTGCGCGTGCGTTTAGGTATAGGAAAACGCATGCGATTGCAATTAAAAATGCGGAACGCAAATCGCAAACGCAAGAAAAACGCGATAGTGTGGCCTAGCCCTAACAGTTTATTTAGTTGACAAGCTTTCGAGGGCTATACCCTCTTTATCGGGTCAGAGCAGCACTGATTTTAACAAAGGTTTAACAAAGTAAAAAGCCAGCTCCAAATGATAATAAGATAAGCAAAACATACAAGTGGGGGAGACAAAAAAAAAAAGTAAAAGTAAAGAGCAAAGGAAGGGAATTATTCACATCCATGGATCCTATAGCTGTACATCCAACAATGTGGTATATTTAAAACAATGCAACAAATGTGAGGATGCAATATATATTGGAGAAACTGGCCAAAAACTGCAAGAGGATGAATTTCCACAGAAGTAGCATCACCCACCATGACGTGGTTAGAAACTGTTTCCCTGTAGGACACCATTTTTCACAGCCTGGACACACCATGAAAAACTTCCAGGTCCAAATCTTAAAGGGACATTTTAGCAAGCTAAAATGATCTTATTATTTTACTCTAAAAACAAATGGTTTGATCCAGGACATGGGATTCCTTTCACATTATGAATAATTGACTTTTCACATCCTAGCTCCCCCTTACCAGTTTTTTTTTAATTTATTATATATTTTTTCTGTTTTGCCCCTTTTTTTCTTCTCTTCCCCCTTCTCTTCCTCCCCCGTCCTATTCTCATTACCACTTCACTATTCTGTTATCTCTCCTATTTTATTACCTCTACATTTTCCAGGTCTCATTTTGCTTCTTACTGTTTGTTGTTTTTTTGGTCCTCTCTGCCTTCTCTTCCTCCCTTGTATTTCTTGACTACTCCGTTATCTCTCCTCTCATTTTATTGCCCTCTACACTTTCCTGGAAACCTTTTGCTATTTACTTTTACCTTTTTCTTTTTTTTTCTTTTCTTCTGTCTCCCCCCATGTTGTTTTGCTTATCTTATTATCATTTGGAGCTGGCTTTGTACTTTGTTGAACCTTTGTTAAAATCAGTGCTGCTCTGACCTGATGAAGAGGGTTTACCCCTCGAAAGCTTGTCAACTAAATAAACTGTTAGTCCATATAAAAAGTATCACAGTACTCTTATTTTTTTACATATGATCCTTAAGTGTCCGAAGTTCCGTAAATATTAGGGTAAGACACCCATTTATTCCTCCACTGGGATATGTCGCAAGGTCCAAACACGCCACAATGATGGTCCTCCCATATGGTGTGGAATCCTACCAGCCTCACTGCTGCAGCTACCTCCGGTGCACACACAAAGGTAGACCTAGGTCATTAGCAAACACTAAGACCTTGCTCTCAATACCCACTAAATCATTTATAAATTGTTTAAATGAACTGGATGGCTGATTTGACACTTGCTTGCGAACTGGAGGTTTGGCCTAACAGCGGCTGCTGAATCCTCCAGTCTTTCAGCCACTGTTAGGTCAGCCCTCCAGTCCAGCAGCCAATGTAAGGTCAGCCCTCCAGTCTAGCAGCCACTGTAAGGTCAGCCCTCCAGTCCAGCAGCCACTGTAAGGTCAGCCCTCCAGTCAAGCAACCACTGTTAGGTCAGCCCTTCAGTCACTGTAAGGTCAGCCCTCCAGTCCAGCAGCCACTGTTAGGTCAGCCCTCCAGTTCGGCAGCCACTGTTAGGTCAACCCTCCAGTCCTCCAGCCACTGTTAGGTAAGCCCCCCAGTTCGCCAGCCACTGTTAGGTAAGCCCCCCAGTTCACCAGCCACTGTTAGGTTAGCCCTCCAGTTCACCAGCCACTGTTACGTCAGCCCACCAGTTTTCCAGCCTCTGTTATGTCAGCCCTCCAGTTCACCAGCCACTGTTACGTCAGCCCTCCAGTTCACCAGCCACTGTTACGTCAGCCCTCCAGTTCACCAGCCACTGTTAAGTCAGCTCTCCAGTTCACCAGCCACTGATATGTCACTCCTTTAGTTTGCCAGCCAGGGTTGGTGAACTGTTGCTGTTAAACTGGAGGGTTGACTTAACAGTGGCTTGTTAAGGAGGAGGGCTGACATATATATGCCTCATGGAGGGTGGTAAGAGATGTGCCAAACATAGTATCCCTGAACAAAAACTAGTACATACGTTACCCACAGTGCCTGGTGGTACATACAAGTTGCCCACACTGTTTTTGCTATACCAATCACATCATACTTTTCCTTTAAATATTATAATTGTAATGGTGACAGGAGCACTCGCTCCTGTCTCCCATCTTGTAACATAAGCCCAGATCTCTCTACTTACCAAACTGCGATCCTGTGGCACTGCTGTGTCTCTCCTGTCAATTCCCTCATGATCCCCCTTTTTCTCAGCCTTGTACCCAAGCATAACTGTTTTTCCTTTAAAGCTATGAGATCTAGTTCCCTTCTTGCATCTTAATCATACATTTTAGATTATCATTCAATTTATTTCCAAATTTTGTTTTTAAAGTTAACTCTTACCAGTCTAAACACTGGGGAATTGGTGATTATATGTTAATGTTTCCTTTAAAAAGCTTGTTGTGTTTATGCTCACAGCTACATAAAAATATTTGTTTTCTTGTGTAGTTGCACCTGAGAAAGCAGAAATTCTCCTGCAGTTGTTAGTAAGCAGGCAAATTCATTATTATTTCTGTTTGTAGGTGCAGATTTCCTGGCATCATGATGAAGTGTGAAGAGCATTCTGCTTTGCAAGCAATACATAGCAATACATACCTAGAGAATGATACTGATAATGTGAGTTTTAATAACTGCAGTTATAGTAGCCAAAATGAAAAATATGTGTGTCACTTATAATCAGCTGAATATGCAATTCAACTGGCAAGGTTGTGTTTAGTAGGAAAAGTGCAGATATGCCCAGGGTTGCAAACATGCGCAAAGCTTTATACTGAAAGATATGTGAGGAAAGAAATAAAGAAGGTAAGAAATACAGATGTAAGTAGTAAAGGTGGCCATTCAGAAATCTGATTTTACTTACCTGACCAGGCACTTCCGCGACATTAGACCGATCCTGCCGGAACTGCCTTTCCCGTTCTTCTATGCGACCGAGATGCAATCGCAAATCCCATTCATTTTGCGATGGCATGCCGGTTGCATAGAAGAATGGGAAAGGCGGTTCCGGCAGGATCAGTCTAATGTCGCGGGAGCGCTCGGTCGGGTAAGAAAAAACGCATTTGTGTATGGCCACCTTTAGTCCTAGGCCCCACTGCAAGTGTTTCTGTGTTATCTGTTCCAATAAGCGTTTCACAAGGATGTCCACTCTATAAATTTTAGTAACTTAGCCCCACTATGTTTGCTGCGATCTAATCTGTTTATTCAAACACATTCCAATCACATTTCTTTTTGTTTTTCATATGGATACATTTTAAAGGAAAACCATCCTCCCAATAAAAGTACTCCGGGTGAGGACCTAAAGCCACAGGTCCACACCTTTGGGCTTACCTTACATCACAAGTAATCTAAAGCTTAAGTTCCAATTGCTGATCTGGTTTTCCTCACACCCCACAAATGTCCAGAGCCTGGCCAATCAGAAAACATGCTCTGCAAAAAACAGGTTCCTGGCTTTTGGGAGTAAGCTAAACTAGACTTGCAATCAGAACTTTAGTTTTAGAATGCATGCAAGTTGAGGGGTGATAACCTAGTTGTTTAGTTCCTTACTTTCAGTACATTTTGGGGAAGGGACGGTGTAGTTTAAAAAAAAAATCAAGGACGCTTTTTTCTGTAGCACATGCCTTTTTACATGTTTTAGGTCTCTTTTTAGGTGTGAACGTAATGGGTTACCAACGAATAAGCACAGTATAAAGGATGAACACATGGCGAACCTATAGCATGCGTGCCAGTGGTGGTACTTGGAGCCCTCTCTGTGGGCACAGCAGAGTTCACCAGAGTTTGTTACCAGAAAGCCAGAGAGAAAGTGGCTGTCTGTAGCAGAGAGAGGTGACGTTCTATAACATTCAGCTCTGCTTTAGTCCCAGTTTTGGATCTCAGACTCCTGTCTAATAATGTAGGGGTTAATTGTCACTTAGATCTCAAACTCCAGTGTGGTAATGCAGAGGTTAATAGGTAATCTATAATCAATTCTATCTACTGTATTGGTCTGAGTCTATTTGAGTTGTTTTTTCTAAAGTAAAATCTCTGTATTCAGGTTAAATGATCATGTTGACACTATGCAATAAAAAGTGGGGTTTTGGGTTGCAGTTCGGGCACTCGGCCTCTAAAAGGTTCGCCATCACTGATATTTATGGATCATATAATATTATAAATGTTCTCTACTTGCCATGAATTTAATTACAATTAGTAAAGACAGATATCCCCTTTAGGGCTAGGCCACACCAGCGTGATTTCCGTGCGTTTGCTTATGCAATTTTTTTCTAACATGGAAATCGCAGCAATGCACTGAAATCGTGCATACATTTTTGATACACAATTGCTTGCGATCACCATTTTTATATGCAATCGCATGCGATTTACTATCTCAAAAGGATAAATCACAAGCGCAAACTAAATCACATGTAAATTCCAGTGCATTGCAGTGAGGATGTGCCCTAACTTCCCTTTTTTAATAAAAAAATATATTCATTTTACCTTCTGTTCTACTTTCCATACAGAGAAATCCACTTCAACATTTACCCCTCATGATCATCTTTCATAGTCAGAGCTGTGAGACCGACACCAGATCTGACAGAATTTGTTGGATATCGTAAGTGTGTATGGATAGTCCCGAAGCTGTCAAATTCCTCCATAAGTATTGGGACCTATTGGGAAAATTTATTTTGGAATGTTACTGGCTCCCTTTATTACAGTAGAGGGAGACGATAACATTGTACCATGTATGTGTACATTGAATAACGATCGTTCTGCATAAAGAATATACGCATCAATTGAATCTGTGTATTTGCAATGATTGGTCACCTTTACACGTACTAAAACATACATTGCTAGACACACACAGGCTGTTCCATAGGCTGTTCCATTATGAGTAAGAAGCAGCATTTTTTATTTTGAAAAATGATCCAGTCTGCCCTGCGATTGACAGCATCATAAAGAACATTAACCCTGTAGCTGCCCGAGGGGATTGCTGAGACTGGGTACTTACTGTACCTACTACACTGTGATGGAGCTTAGTGAGCAGAAAGAAGGGTTATTGAGATATCCTGGTGGTGGTTGAATAGCTGATTGGCAATATTGCATTATATGAGGGCAGCAGAGAGTAAACTGTGAGTACAAATGTATATACACTAATGAGTATATACATTAGTTATCCGCCAGTCAAAATTATCAGCCAATAATCACCCATGCATACTAGGCTCTCATTCAAGTGACCCTCACCTGCACAGAAAACACCAAAAGGGTTAAGCACAAAGTGGTGCAATGCAACAGTCAATTTTACATGAACAGATGGATATAATAAAGGTTATCGTAATTTTAAGACTGGTTTTGTGGCGGCTGTGTGGATTTCTAAAAACGTACCATGCTGCCCCTGCAAAGTCATTCTTGCAATGCAATAAGTAGCCCTTAGTGAATCACCCTGCAAGACTCAAAAAAGGGGGTTGTACCTTTGTAAATGTATCTTACCACTGTGTTTCAAACAAGCAGCAGCACTAGAGACAGCCTGTACAAGTAAATTGTTACTTCTCTGCAACATATACCATGGATTAGCTATCCCCAAACCAACCCTGCTTAAGAGGCTTAGTGTCAGGGAGGGGGGTTGCAGCTGGGTGCAATTATATAGTCATAGTCACCAAGCACTAAATTAGATAAATGTTTATTATTGTTTGATTGTCATATCTTCCTAGTCTGGATTTTCCTAAAGATGCTGCAAAAGGGATCAGCATCTTAAGCTGTTAATTAGGCAATAGTAGCTTTCTAGAAGTGGGAGAAAATAATTATTACATTATTCCTTTAAAACAGCAAACATTCAACTGCTAAACAATGTAACTAGCACTCAGCATACTGTATCGATTTCTCTGCAGTTACAATATAAAAATAAACCTAGATTATAAACCAATTAGCTACGCATGATTCACTTTTCAAATGCATTAGGTTTTAAAGGGATGAGGTGGAAACTTAGAGGGTTAAAGCACCCTCCATTCTACTGTTCCCGGGTGAGGACCTTAAATGCTATAGCTTGCTATGCAGGCTTCATTTCTAGAAATGACGACATGTTATGTATAGGCTGTGTAAAGCAACATACAAACTAAAACAGTCATCAGATCATGCTCTAATAAATGGCACTATTTAAACTTAGCACCCAACTCACACTACTGCAAAGTTCTGTTTGGTGTCTGCTTGATCCTTTTAGAGTAACAAATTAAAGGGCATGTCCACCCCCAAACCTATAATTCCCCCCACTACTGGCCCCACTCTGTAGTGAATAAAAATCCTCCCCTTACCCCCCCCCCCCCGGTTCTCCCCCCCCCCCCCCCCCCCCCCCCCCCCAAAGTCCCAAAAACTGCCCACCGGGAGGTTATCAGAGTCCATATAGGACTCTGCCTCCTGACTCCCCTTCGGGAGAAGTTTGGCATGTGCACTGCAGCCATTCTCCCCCTCCCTCCCGTTTTGCAATCCCTCCCCCTAGTATAAATAATAGTTTACCTTCCCCCAGCCCCAACCGCTATACATGAATTCTTAGAAAGTACCCTGATAGTTACTTACCTTCCCTCTATCCTCCGGTGTTCTGTGCAGCCGGCAGCCGCGTCCGTGATTGGCTGCCAGTCCCATCTCCTGCTTGCAGTTCTATGCAAGCAGAGGGCCGGTTATGTGTGGCGGAGGATAGAGGAAAGGTAAGTAACTATCTGGGCACTTTTTAACAAATCATTTATAGCAGTTGGGGCTGGGGGAAGGTAAACAATTAGATAAACTATTATTTGGCAAAAAGTTAGTGAAAGGGCTGGACATGCCCTTTAAAAGCTATTAATCAAAAGCATTTGCTATGTTTCACTTTTTATAAGGTAAGTTAAAATTGTGTATAAAGACAAATATAGAAAAGTTTACAGCTAATTTAACAATTGTGGAAGAATTGTTACACTAAGCTGCATAAAACATGGGGGGGGGGGGGAGACTGTGCATCTTTCAGCAGTTTAGCAGATTCTTATTACATCTTACTTGTGTCTTTGAAAAGTTTGCTGTTTCAGCTGTTATGTTTTGAGCAGTCCAGAGACTCAAGGGCACAGCAGCTGAACCTGCACAGACAGAGAAAACCCAGAGCTGCTGAATCTGCTAATACTGTTTCAGGAGGTGTCTTTTAGCTTCTAGGTGCATGTGACTTACTCGGTGGGGAATTTAATAAAAAAGAAAACAGGTGTCCTAACAATTCATAAAAGCAAAGCTTAAAAAACTAAAACTATAAAACAATAAAAGACATTTGGGGTGAAATATATACTTTAAATAAAATATATAAATAACAGTGCCACTAAACTAAAATTGCTAAAAGTAGGGTGCTATAGTATAAGGAATGTTAAATAATGATATATCGGTGGGACAATAATCATATTTGTCTTTATTGCACAACAATTTCTAAGCAATTTGATCTCATTTAAAGGGTATCTTTACTCTAAAAAATAAATAGTACATTTAGATGTAGCAATATTCCACTTCTCCAAAACATTTTTCAGATTTTAAGTCTGAGAAATCATCATTTTAATCACAACATTTACAGGGAAAGACCTGTCACTCCAGAAGCAGAAATTATAATATGTGCCCCATGCTTGACATCTTTGGCTACCTGCCAGCACACTTTCTGCAACATTTAAGGGAATTGGCAGAGAGAAGACAGCATGGGGAGGGAGGGGAAGATGTGTAAGCAGAGCAGTGTCCATGGTGAGGCTGTGAAGAACTTTATAAGTGTCACAGACACTAAAAGAAGGCAGTGAGAAAGGAGGGTGGGGGGAATTAGGAGTACTCACTAAACATTAATAATTTATTGACAAAGCAAGCACAGATAAATATGTGAGTACTATCATTTTACTTGTCTCAAATTGTAGTTTCAGAAAATGTAAAGTTGTTTCAGTGAGTTTAGTGACCCTTTAAAAAAGGGATTTTGATTTTGAAAGTAGACAGTCCTCTGCACTCTATCCAAGTATGGGTGCTTACACCTCTGAATCCAACCCTTGGTGGAGGGTCGCAAAGTAAACACAGTTGAGGGTCACACTCCAATAAACAAATATATTTTATTTGTAACCACACACCAAGTGGTGATCACCTATTGATTAGGGCCAAGGTCTTCACCTTGTGCACAATAGAGAAGGGGGGTTGGGGGTATAGTCGGAACTATAGTACTAAGAACTTCACTGACAAAATTTCTAGCTCAGCACAGTAAAGCAAGAATACTCGCTCCTATTTCCCACAATATTACAGAACTCAGATGTAGCCTTGTTGAGGGGCACACACGCTGAGGGGGACGATAAATGTTGCCGTCCTTAAAGAACCATTTGATAGAAATAAGTGGTTTTAAGCATTTAGTTGCCTATTAGAAATACCGGTAAACCTATAATAATATCACAAAACAACAAAAAAAATTGCTTTAATCATTGAAGCTTTGTAACAATAAATCAGCTAACCATTTACACATGCAAACAGGAGACTGTCTGGTTATGGCAAGAAATTATCACAGGGTAAAAAATAGGGATATCAAAACAATTTTAGCATTTTCTTAACTTCACTGCAAAAAACAAAACATATGAAAAGATAAATGTACTTTCTTGCATTGAAAATGTTTTTGACAACTGTTACTAAGATACAGATATCTATATAAACCACAGTTATCGCACAGTTTCTTGAAGTTAACATATTAAGACAGAATAACTATAAGCATACTTTGCAATTTCCTTAGCATATTTCCTTAGCATTTGCTGGTAAAGGGAAAGTGCAATCATAAATATAGAGCAACTTAGAATAGAAATTTTAAAAGGGAAACCTATGTCATTTAGTTTTTTTCACAGTTTTTTTTAAAAGAAACATGCAGAGTCCATGCGCTCACTGGAATTACACGTACGCAACATCTCTGTTTAAGAAGCTTTATTTCACACATGCCAACCAACAGAATCTCCAGCATTACATATTTTGATGCATATACACAGCTCTTAGTCATAGGCCCTTTTGCCTATGACTAAGGGCTAGGCAACACTATCCCATTTTAACGCACAATCCGATCATGCATTAAAAAGCGCACGTTAATGTTGATGATTGTTTTGCGGATCGCATGCAGTCTCATAAGGCAACATTGCGTGTGTGTCCTAGTGTGGCCTCAAAAGTGTCAGCCTAAAAGCGGTGTATACGCTTGAAATATGTAAGGCTGGAGTTTCTGTTGGTTGGCATGTGTTAAATAAAGCTTCCTGAAAGCAGAGACATCTCGTACTTGTATAATTCTGGTGTGCGCCTCAACTCTAGCTTTCTTTTGGATAATGTGTAACAAGTAGTTGGGTTCAGGGCATGCAGCACCCAGACCATTGGAGATCAATAGTAAGCATTTACTTGGATTCTTACATTTAATGTTTAAAGGATTTACCATTAAAATGGATGTTTGATACAGAGAAGGGTCCGGGGCAAATTACGCACTCAGGCTACCATATATAGAGTGTGAGCCTATAAAATATTAATTCTCCCCCCCCCTCCTTTTTTTTTTTATGTAGGTCCAGGTATAGGGAATTAGAGCCGTGTTTAATTGCGTTTGTTCTATGGACACATGCATTTTTTTCCATAAATAGCTAAAAAAGTAAAAACACAATGTTTACAGTATGCAAGACACTTATACCCATACTGACCACTAGGTCAGTTTATAAGGTCTGTAACGAGCTGTAAAAAGCTGACCACTAATTCTAGTATCTCTCTGCTTCCTAGAAAAACAAAAAAAAATGTCAATTGTCAGCTACCTGCCCCACACCTTATTACCTCCATGCCTTCAATCAAAGCTGTGACAACTGACCTGTTGCCTTCTCTGCACATGCTCCAGCTTGTAAAAAGCCCATTAATTATCTGGTTACAAATACATGTAATAAACTGGTAAAAATAGCAGTTTGGGTTGCGGACATACAACTGACAAGTCACTAGTTTTTTGTTTTAAAGGGTAGACATGCCCTTAACGGAAACTATCACATTGATAGACTGGCAGTGTTTAATTCCATTTTGTCCAAGATCCTTATTCTTAAAGGGCAACTGTGGTCTCAAAACAAGTTAGGGTTAAATGAAAGCCTGCAGTATTTCCTTTACACTGAGCCAACAATCACATCTCTGGCTGGAGCCTGTGAGAAATTACATTGGGGTGAATGTTCAAACTTCCAGTCACCTGACCTCTGCTGGCCCTGGACGGGCTCAGTTAAAGGACAACCCCACCCTCATATGAACATCTTTTAGAAAGAATGGCCTCTTTAAAATATGTTGATAAATTATAGTTTGTCCTATGAATTCATTACTGTATGCCTGCTATGCTTCTGGATGCCTCATGGAAACTGAGCAATTTAGAGACCTGTACTGAGCCTGGGCATGCTCAGAAGAGGCAGACAGGGGTTTAACATTCAGTCATTGGCTGTGATGTCAACTCTCAAATCCATAACTGACAGTTGCTAACTAGAAGAACCAGGAAGCAGAAACGGGCAACAGGACATAGTGCAGGATTTCAGGTTAGACTTATATATTTCAGATTTCAAACTATTACCGTTCAGGGTTTTGGTGATTTACCTGTATGTAATTTTTCATTTTTGGGGCTGGACTTGCCCTTTAAGACTCATTGCTGGGGAAATCAGGAAGGAAAAGATTGACTGTTGAGAAGGAGAAGGCAAAGGCTGGTCACATGACTACAAGCTGGTCACATGGCTAAAAACAGGAAGAGTTCAACCAGGAAGTTACATTGCTGAACTTTTGCAGCAATAACTTCTCACCAATTTTATCTAGAGATGTAATTTAGGTTTTATTTTGAAAGTGTGATGGAAAGCTTTTTATATAATTTTTACTAGTTTGGAAGAATTTGAGACCACAGTTACCCTTTAAACTATCTTTCTGAATATCAGGGCTGAACAAATTCGAAGTACCCAATTTGCCAACAAAATTTCTACTAATGTATATGGAGCTGGTTACCCAAAAAGTTTGATTGACTCCTAGAGTTGCGTAGCTGGGTCCTGATGGCAAATAAAAATAATGATATTCTTAAAGGGGTAAACTTTAACTGAATTTTTTTTTTTTAAAAACTCCTACATGTCTAACTTACACTTGTGAATATGTATTTTCCTTTAGTAAAAGCAAACATTCTAGACCTCCTAATGAAAAATAGATACAGTAAGCAAGTTGCTTAAAGTGAGATACTCTTAAACAGATTTTATATTATGGAACATCTCTTTCCACTGCTAAAATCATACGACATATTTTTAGTACAGTATTGATGAATGATAACCCCATAAGGCAGAGCAAAATTGTGGAAATTTAATTAGCATTACAAACTGTAAGGCAATAAAACAAAAACCAGCATTACTTAGCAAAGACTTGCTTGCAATAGCTTACAGTATCATCAACTGATGCTTAAGGCCTAAAAGTGATTGGAAGTGGAAATGGAATTGATCTTAGGATAAATTTACTACATAGAATAGCTACTCTTATAAAAAAACAGATTTCAGATGCTGATAGGGTAATCCAAGTCAAAAATTACTGTCCAACGCCATACAAAAATCTTGAAAATGACTGGTATTCATATATTTAGTTCATGGATCAGGGATAAGAAAACAGGTGATCTCCAGTTTGAAAACTACAACTCCCAGCATTCTCTAGCTACAGAGTCCTTGTAAAGGAATGCTTAGAAGTTGTAGTTTTCAAACATCTGGAGATCTACTGGTTGCCTATCCCTGCTCTGGATTAACTGTTAAGCAGGGTTGGACTCAAAAAGTTGATCCATGACTGGATAAAAATGGTTTATTTAAACTCCAATACTATGTTCATGTTTTCCAATACAGTGTGTATTATAACCAAATTATTGTTAAAAATTGAAACTGTCGAACAGGAATCAGTTGCCTGGTTGATGAGGCTTGTTGGTAAATATCTATTTCACGTGAGGAGCCAGTGGAAGTTTCCTCATGAGACCGCACCATCCCAATTGCTGTATCAGTGTCCTATATGCCAAAAGAATTGGCTGAAGATATTATGGTCATTAAACAATTTGCTATCAGTAATGTATCTCATGCATGAGGAAAATATGCCTGAAAATAAGACAAGGTAATTTTATAGGGAACAAGCTATAACTATTTACCTAATGTAAAGTAAACCAAGAAAAGGTAGTTATAATTTAGCCAAAGGAGTGCTTCCCCAACCCTTCTAATGTATGGAATGTAAAGTAAACAGTATCGCTGACTGGGACGAAGATGGCCACCGCTTTATAGGCAAATATGCAGGGGCATAACTACAGGGGAGCAGGGGGAGAAACCGTAGGGGGCCCCATCTTCTTATTTTTCCTATGATAGATATAGCCTCCTCCCAGAAAACCACTGGGAATAAAGCACGGATAGAGGCCCCATCATAGTTTTGCTTGGGGGCCCAGTGATTGCTAGTTACGCCACTGCAAATATGACACATCAGTAACCAAACTATTACAATTTTATACCGGTTGCTATTTGGTTGAGCACAGTACTACTGTACTATACTGTACTGACTTATTCCTGGTCCCAAGAGAACTGTACTGTACTGACTTATTCCTGGTCCCAGGAGAACTGTACTGTACTGTAATGACCTATTCCTGGTCCCAGAAGAACTGTACTGTACTGTAATGACCTATTCATGGTCCCAGGAGAACTGTATTGTAATGACCTGTTCCTGGTCCCAGGAGAACTTACTGTACTGTAATGACCTATTCATGGTCCCAGCAGAACTGTACTGTAATGACCTATTCATGGTCCCAGGAGAACTGTACTGTACTGACCTATTCCTGGTCCCAGGAGAACTGTACTGTACTGTAATAACCTATTCCTGGTCCTAGGAGAACTGTACTGACCTATTCCTGGTCCCAAGAGAACTGTACAGTACTGTAAGGACCTATTCCTGGTCCCAGGGTAACTGTACTGTACTGTAATGACCTATTCATGGTCCCAGTCAGTCCCCCTGCAAAACAATCCGTATTAAGCTTAAAGGGACAGTTCAGTGGATATTACCAATATTTGTTAAATTGTTAGTTTGTGTAATGCCTTCTTAGTTATTCTACATATTCTCTCCCACTTTGAAAAATCAGTTGATTTCATAACCTTTGCAGTTCCCTGCTGTTGACGTTAGTGAGCTGACATTTCAGGTTCTAAAGGTCCTTCTTCTTCCCAGGATGCACCACATCCTTGGAATGTTCCTAACAGTCATTTCTACTGATTGGCTGTTGGATGGGTCAAAGATGCTCAGATCTCTACTGAGCAACTGAATCAACCCAGGCACTGGGTCAAGGGCAAGACCATAATGGCCTCTATTAGGGGTCTTGCAAACAGGAAGTCAGTATTTCTGTTGCATTTATTTATACACAGACAAAATGCTGAATGGACAGGTTAAGGTCATTAGGATGAAAAAATACTGCTCTCTTTTCTGAAAAGTACGTGTATTTCCACTGAACTTCCCCTTTAATGCTAAAAAATAGCTATGATATATTCCCTGGACTAAGCCACTGTGTGCTTCCCTGCTGTCTATAACTAATGTAAAGAGAGACATAGGCAGCCTGCCACCAAGGCATGCTGGGAGTTGTACTGGAGTGCCAAGGTTCCACATCACTGCACTGTATGTCCCACAGAGCACGGCTGATGTGCTGGTATAACTATTCACTTACAGTGTATGTCCGCATACATTCACCATCAGTTTCAGGGAGGGGTTCCGGTACTTGGTGGTCTTACACCGGGGACAACTCAGATCATCCATCCTTCTCACACTGTCTTACAAAGCTTCCACCTGACTCTGCTGCTGCCAAGCGTCCGTCACTGAACATATCCCGGGTAGGAACTTCCCCCCGGACTGTTAGTTCCGCCTTCCACACCGTTCCCTGTACATATGATGGAGAATCATTGTTGTGTGATTTATTAGTAGAACAGGAAAGGAATCATCGCTCTGTGTAAGTTGAGCTCTTAACAGTTTTTTTAATGTTAGACAGCAGGAAAATAGCAAAGTGTTGAATTTAGGTAGTTTTACTTTACTTTATGCACAATGAAAAACTCTATTTTCTATCAATCTGGGGAAATGGGTTCTACATTGTACGATAAACCGATATCGTCTATCAGTCTATCGAAAAAAGGGAAAGTGTCATCGCTACTGTGCAGGTATGGAGTAAGATCATATGGGGCCCTTTTTTGCTACATATATTATATAGACTAAAACATTGTTACTGCTTCTATAGCTGGGCCCCTAGAAGTTTCCTGGGCCCTAGGCAGGAGCCTATGGTTGCCTTATGAATAATCCTGATCCGCTGTGGGCGATTTGACCAACTTTACCAAATCAGTCAGAATATCGATGCCAATGGGGGGTTTATGTAAGCAACCTTTTACCTGTGCTGCTTATGTTGGTCATAGACGCAGCGATATTATCAGGCAATTAAAGCTCCATGTATGGTGCCTGCCGTCAAATTTGGGGAGATTGAATAAGCCGGATTTAATTTTTCATCTCCTTCACCTGGTCTCTGATGAAGCAGCGTGTACGCCGTGAAACGCATAAGACCGTTGTTTTTCTCCCCCTTTTTAATACACTTGTGGTTGGTGTCCTGTTGGTTGATGCACAAATAAATCTTAAGTATTACTTACCTGTGGCCTCTTTTTCCTGTTAAACAGATCGGTCTGACTCTCCATTTTTGGTATAAGAATTCCAATTTAATTATCGGAATAGGCAGAAATTATGACTGCCCGTGATCAGACGATAATATTAATTCGTTTTCGGCCACTTTTATCTGCAGTTACCAATCAGATGTTATTCAGCCACAGTAGATCAGTTAAAATGCAATAGGTTTGCTGCAGACTTGTACACCTATAGCAGTAAACGTTATACCTACCTTCCCCACCCCTCAAACCACAAGCTCCATTTACTATATCTCTTTACTATACCTCCTCAGGCACAGGATTGTCTAGGGGGGGATTCTGAATGGGTTACCACTGTACACGCAGAAGTTCATAACCAAATACATGCATATATTCTATTATGTATGGGTCATATAATAACATTACATATATTTATTTATTTGGCCAACCGAACAATATTTCCGTGTATTGGACAGTTGGCTGACCACACAATATCAGCGAATGTTCGGGAGGAAAGTTCTGTTTTACTGAGTAATACACATTTACACAACATTACCATTAGTGTCTTTCAAAGAGTGACACTGATGGTGGATGTGACAGAATCATTTCTATTACTGGTTCCCTTTACTACAGTTAGGCCAAAAACATTGGACCCTGTATGGGCTCAATGAACAATTATTCTTTATAAGGAATATATGAAATGATCACTCATATGTATATATATATATATATTACAATTTTGACAGTCAGCTATATCAGGAATTCTCAAACTGCCTCCAGAACTACAACTCCCAGAATTCCTCTGTAGTTGAGGAATGCTGGGTGTTGTAGTTTTCAGAACAAACAACAAACCACCAACAGGATTTCTAATGTCCTTTTTCCTGCTCACTAAGCTCCATCACAATTCAGTAGATATAATAAGTACTGTTTATAAACCCAGTCTTAGCAATCACCTCAGGCAGCTGCAGGGTTAATGTTGATATAGATCTCTATGCTGCTGTCAATCACAGGGCAGACTGGATACATTTTTGAAACAAAAAAGCTACAAGTAGAACAGCAGACTGCACTGAGCAGGCAGAAATGGGGGATTCCAGGCACTAGTAATCCCCCCTAAACACGCCTGTTACCCCTCTGGAATGCATAAGAAACAAATCGCCAGATTATGTGTGCGCTGCACTCCTAAATCGCAACGCATGCAATCTACACCAAAAAAGGTGATTGCATTTGTTGCAATGACGGACGGGAGCTCAGCTCACCGCTACATTGCTGTACCACACTGCAACAGCTAAAACAGCTAATCGTAATCTTCAGTTTACCCTCAGCATTACTGTTTTCTGTATCTCTAACACTATGGGACATGGGTACCTTGTCCATGAGACAGGTTGAAAATCCTGCTCATATAGATAGGCGATCCCATCTAGCTTCTATTGTATCTGCGGTGTTACCACCATATTTAATATTTTATAGCCATAAAATTGCACAACATACTTATTTATTGTATTACAAAGTTGGGTTTCACAACCCAGCATATGTTCAATAACTAAAGAGAAAATGTGTTTGTGTACGCTGCTATTCAAACACTCCATTAGGCTGAAAGGATGAACAAATATCCTTCAATTATTTTTTTCTCTGTACACTGTATAATTATATAGAAAAGTGTATATTGTAGCGCCATATTAGTCCAATATAACTGTGATACTTTTTCTATGGACTAACAGTTTATTTGACAAGCTTTCGAGGGCTATACCCTCTTCATCAGGTCAGAACAGCAGTGCTGCTCTGACCTGATGAAGAGGGTATAGCTCTCCCAAGCTGTTAATCCATAGAAAAAGTACTGGTCTGTGCAGTGTACTGTAAGCCATCATGGCAAGACCATCAGAAAGTAATTCAGTGAAATCTTTCCTGATCGTTTTGCTTTTACACTGTAAAAGAGTAGAACAATTCAATGGAATAAATGATGTTAACATCTTATCAATGGTAGTAACAGTGAAAAATATAGAAATGTACACAATATATTTGAAGTAGAGGCAGTGTCCATTTTAAAGGCTGCTCCAATATTTAAGCGAAGTTGGCACTTAAACAAAGACTGAGAGAACAGTTTAGCGTAGTCTAAATATTTGCACTAAAGGTGGCTATGAAATCTATGAAATGTGACATAAAATATGATTATACATATTTTCTGGTGTTTTTTTTTTAAAGGTTTTCTGTACAGCAACCATCTTACAAGAAATTCAATTTGCTTAGATGATGCCATATATAGATAATTCAAAATGGCTCTAGTCATAAAATATATTCCATGTCAGTTTGACTATCCACATCTTTCATCAAGTTGTACAACATTTGACTAAATGGGCCATGAGGCAGTCATGGGGATCAAGTGGGGATGCCTTATGCCCTGCAAAACTGTGAATAAAGCAATCACTATTATAATATAAGTAGTATAATGTATCTGCCAAGACTGCATAACATAAAATATATATATTTATTACATTTGAGTGTTAAAAATTGGAATTCATTTCAGGTACTTTAAAATCATGCATATTCCAGGTGAATGTTGCTTTGAACAAAATGCTTGGACCAGTCATAGCTCGCCTCACTTCCAAACTATTGCATTTGAGGTTTCAACTGCATACTATTTTATATAGCATAGTGGGTTAAAGAACAAATCAAGATTACACCATTGTAACGACTAGCGATGCACCACTGATACATTGTTCCTATTTTGACATTAAATATAAGTGGTGTTAAGAATTCCACCCTAAATTAGTACCATGCAGAACCAAAGCTTACGGTAGCTTGCTTTGAATACCCATATAGCTGCAATTAAGAGTCTTCTGAATCCCTCTGATTTAATGTCTGCCTTTGAGTGACACAGCAGCCATGCTCATGGCAGTGCAACATTCAATTGCTGAAATGTTTCACAGACAACACACAGATTAGCTTATGAAAAAATAGTAGAAGGAAGGAGACGCCATGCAGGTTTACTACATACAAGTGACAAAGATTCGTTTGGGGATCGAAACATGTTGGAAAATAAAGCACCTTCGTGTATGCGTGGCGTCCCTGTCCTTCTACTATTTTTTTGTGAGATATACTGATGGGATTGGAGCAGTAAGGAGGAGAGACCCAAATACTGTACCTGGCAGCGAAGTGTGCACCTCTATATACTTTTACAGATTAGCTTATACATGACCACTTTATTTGGTAGTGCAATGTTTTACTGTGTTTATCAGTGCAAACTCTCTCCTCATCCGTAAATCTGCAGTTTCTGGCATTTCCTTATTTCTGCAGCCCTTCTTTCTAGTGAGTAACATTTATTTTTTATGACATATCAGTCTTAATGGAGAACTAAATTAAAAATTTCTAAATCCTAATGTGAAAGCTTTTCTCAATCAAACAGAGTTGGAAAGAGACTCCACGCAGTATTCCACTGCAAACAAATTTTATTTTAGTGCTCTCAGCAACATCTTACACGGATCCTTTTTTCAAGCTTGAAGGATCTATGCAAGATCCAAAACATTTTGCTGAGAGCACTGAAATAAAGTTTGTTTGCAGTGGAATACTGCATGGAGTCTCCTTCCAATCCTGTTTTGATTGCTTTAATTTCTGCCGGGACCAGGGCAGAGGGGAGTAGGTGTGGGACATGCTAAATCAGTGAAAGCTTTTCTTCCCAGAACATCTATACATTGTAAGATACTTTTCTATTAGGTAGCATTTACATACAAGTTGCAAGTATATTCTGTAACTAAGAAGGCTTCCACATTGTTGCCAGTGCAACAGTGGAAAAAAATTGCAGAGGCCCAGGACCACCTGCAAGTTTCTTGCCAGGCCCCTTAGCTGTAGGATTGGTACCGCTATCAGCTGTTTAAAAACACCAGTTTGTAAGTAAAGGTGTGTGAGACCAGTTGTTTAAAACACCATTACCGGACCTACAGTAGTTAAAACAGCTTTTTACACACACCTTTACTAACATACGTGCGATCAGCTGTTAAAAAACAGCTGATCATAATACCAGTCCTTCAGATCGACAGGCGCTCTTAGTTCCCACTTAAGCCACAGTCAAGTCACTGCTTTACAACTCACAGCCCATGTAATCTTCAAAGAGCCTTGTAAACATGTGCACCTATTGGCCACTCACTTATTCACTGTCTCTATGCATAGACTATTCTATACAGATGTCTCCACACAAAAATAGGAGATATTGTTTACCTGCTTGTTCACCTGCAGTTTATTTTCCAGCCAGCATGCATTGCTGACAGCCTTCCTGGGGCAATACAAAATGGTCAATTGATTTTAGAGTCATAAATTTATTTATTTTATTCTGTTCCTAGCAAAAGATACCATTTCTAAATGTACCTGTATTCTTTGCATATGCTTTCGTGGCTCAAAGCATGAATTGTATAAACACATAGCCTATGTATCTGTTGTATTCAGTTAGATCAACTGAAAGTTCCTGAAGACATTTCGCTAGTCATCAGACTGGCTTTCTCAATTCAGAATGACTTGTACAAGAATCTGTTGGCAATTACACCAACTGTCTGCTGTGCACAATGCTGTTTTGACACCTTACCCTGGGCAGTTTCAATAACACCTCTTAGCCATAATGCAATCCCACCTTGTATTCAGAAGGTCCCTAACACCTTAGTGTTGTATGCTAATGGGACTTTCCTGGGTACTTAATTGCCAACAGCTTATTGTACAAGTCATTCTGAATTGAGAAAGCCAGTAAAACGTCTTCAAGAACTAAACTTTAAAGGGGAACTGTGGTCCAAAAATTACTTTAGGTAAATTGATAGGAATTGCTCTCCTGAGAATTTTTGCAATTTATTTTCATTGTTTTTTGAAGATATTTACATTTTTGTGTGTGATATGGCAGAAGCATCACCAGGTCCCCTGCACTTCCTGCTCTGAAACCTGTCAGTCAATCTGCCGTCTCCTCCCCTTTGCAGCCCCCCTGGTCCCTCCCACTCATGGACCCCCTGGTCCCTCCCACTCATGGACCCCATGGTCCCTCCAGTTGCAGGCCTCCCTTGGCCCATTCCCTTACAGTCCCATGTGGCCCTGCCCACTTGCGGGTGCTGTGCCTAAGTCCCATCCGCTCACAGGTGCTGTGGGCCACTCTGACCCCCCCCGAAAACTCTGTGAGAACTCTGCCTGAAAAGGCTGTTTTCACATAGTGGGAGAGAAGGGCTGTAGATTCCGTTACCTACTCTGCAGCTGCAGGTCCTTTACAAAGCAGAGAGAGGAGGGACTTTCTGTCTCCCTCACACACTGAGGGAGTTTGAAGCTGTGCTCGCCGGAAGCCTCCCACCCATTAACTTTCTGGTCAGTCATTTCTTTATATCTTGGGCTCTGGAGCACGTAGAGAGGTGGTTGGTGGCTCTTTA
The DNA here is from genome assembly GCA_019447015.1 of Hymenochirus boettgeri. Lineage (NCBI taxonomy): Eukaryota > Metazoa > Chordata > Amphibia > Anura > Pipidae > Hymenochirus > Hymenochirus boettgeri. The sequence continues at coordinate 265,246,242 of CM033476.1, forward strand.
TAAAGGTAGGAAACTGGACTTACATTTAAACTCAACTTGTTTAGAGGCCACAGTTCCCCTTTACGTCCAGTTGTTCTAACTGAATACAACAGATATACCATGGATGAATGAGAACCTTCACAAGCACACATCCCATGAGCTCACAGGTTCAAATCCTCAGGCTTACTTATGATACAAAACAAAATAGTCAACTGGTTTTACAGTCTTATTTTTGTTTGATTGTTTCATGTATGTTCTTGGCAAAAGATAACATTTCTACCTGTACTGACATTCTGCACAGGATAGTGATATAGTGCTATTCTGCACAGGATAGTGGTATAAATCTTTATTTATTTTTTTGAAAGCAAGACAAAATACATGAGGTTGCAGGTTAAATTCTCCAGACTTAGATTTCATTTTAACTGAAATTTTAATACTCTGTTTCTTATATCTATGCTAGCCAAGAAATGAACCGCAAAGATTACTTTTAATGACATTATTAATGTCATTAAAGGGTATGTGCACTCAAAATTAAATAATTTTCTGTAGTGTAGCTAATCCCCTCCCAACTCTAACCTAACTTACCAGCCTTCATTCCGGCGGCCGTTGCCTCTAATGTTCCTTCACGTGAATGAGGTAACATTATGGGCCAGACCGGCAACCACATCTGTGATTGGCCGAGAGGCAGCCAATCACAGACACGGCTTAAAGACCAAAGGAACGCAGTCTGGTAAGTTATTGGGCACTTTTTTTACATATAAACAATGCATTTTTTCACACTCACTGTAGCATGGAGGGATCTGGAGGGTGGGAAGGAGGGCTCTCCTGCGCATTCCAGAGTCCTCCAGGAGGACAGGGAGGATGCAGATACATTTTACACACATGAAGGCTCCTACTTTCCTGGACTTTAGATAGGCACTGCAGGAAAACCATTTGGAGCAGAGGAGAAAGTATGGATTTTTTGACACTACACAGTGGAGCAAGCAGTAGGTTATATTTTAGTTTTGGGGTGGACATGTCCTTTAATTTAATTAATATTCTGTTTCTTATATGCATGCTAGATAAGAAATAAACTGCAAACATTACTTTTCTTTTGTGTATGAAAAGCAAAGTAATATATCATTTTAAGGGACAGGAGCATTTAAATATATTAAATATAAAAAAAACAGCTTAGAGCTGACATCTAATTCCCACAGGTTAATTTTATAATTCATCCAGCAGCCACAGCAGAGGTGAGGCACAGCTTAATGAATGTTTTTGAATGTTGTCCATAGATTTAAGTTTCCCTTTAATTACAAAAAGTTCAGAGCAACATTGACAAGTAATCAACCTATTAGCATTCTTACACTGCCAAACAAATCAATCACAGCTACTAAATCCTGTGACAATAATACTGTATATAATTAGATGACGCTGAGCAACTAAGTGTCAGTGATCCTTGCCAGTTCTAGCACCCCATTTTAATTCTGTTTACAAAGACCCAAACATTGTTTTTCAGCAGACTAAGGATGGTAATTATACATTATTGCTATTGGTAATTTCCTATCACAGTCCTTCATCATGGTAGATAAAATATCGATAGTAGAGGTATGCAAGTCCAAGTGCACTCTTCCACACATTCCAACCAGGTGCCTCCAGGTATGGTATCACAAGTATATAAAAGACAAGGTCCTGGGCACTCTGAATTTCATAAAATTGTTCTTATTATTAGATAATCAAAGTTTCTGTGCTTTACAGTGCAGCTTTATCAGGATAGTACTACTATGTCGATAGTAGAGGTAATTTTCACCATTATGTTAATTTTTGACTGTGTGATGGATCTCTCAACAATAGTGATGGTTCACCCCTCCCCTTTAGATCATGAATACTGGTAAAATAAGCTACTAATGCGGTCTTGAAGTATGATTTTAAATAAGATGGAGATGTGGTATTTATTCCCTTTTACAATCAGAACAAATAACCATTTCAATTGGCAATAAAGGTTATTGTTCTTTATTTGTTAAAGTAGGTAGAAATTCCCCTAGAATTTGCAATAATGCACAACATAAAACAAAGGGGGCATTTCACCAAGAGCTGCAGCACTCTTAAAGGACATGTTCACCCCTCATTTTAAAAATGTAGGTAAATCACCCCCCAAAAAAGTTATAAAGCAGACAGGTGGGGCTAATCTGTTGTGCAGCAAATTTATGCTCTTCCCCCTTCACACTGCCTTTTAAATGTTTCTGACTCTTCTTCTAGCTCTCCAAGTTTTTTTTTTTACAAGCTTACATGCTCGCAGGAGGTAGCTAGGGAAATGGCACTCAGTCATTGGCTGCAATGTCAACACAATGGTAGGTACATTGGCTGCAATGTCATCTGTTACATCCATGACCAACAGCTGCTGAACAAGAAAGATGTAACAAAACATCAGGAAGCATTTCAGGTTAAACTTGATTATGTTCACACTATAGCCTACTAACGCTGCAGGGAACATTGCACTTGCGATGTTGTCCTGTATATAGCATAGCGGCATCCACTGATTTCAGTGGCACCACTATGCAATAATGCAGCAAAGTGCTGAATACAGTGTGTTGCACTCAATGCACAGTGTGAACGGTAACATCCACTCCTATGAGCACAGCGTTTTGTTGCAATGTGAAAGCTTGACATCGCACCAAAACGTCCTTTAGTTAGAAAGCCCCATCTCTTAGCTTTCTAACCGTTGCAGTTTTGGGGTGATTTACCTATATACAATTTTTCTTTTTTGGGGTGAATTTGCCCCTTAAAGGGAGTTGTGATGACTTCAAAGGATGTCATGTAGCCGACGCAAGCTATTATAGCAATAGTAGTTTTCTGTGCGATTATTAATGCCAGCGGGTAGCTAGCGTTAAAAGTCACACATTAGAAGGAAACTGCTTGGTTCACATATATTAAGTAGACAAAAGTCTAATCCAATATCCTTAGCTCCAACGGTTTATCTTCTGACGTTCCAGTCTGGCCCATTTATTTTTGGAAAACAAGCCAGTGGCAAAAAATAACGAGTCAGGCGGTTCCTTCACAATTGCTCAAACAACGCAGGAACGTTGGCCGGTGAGTTCTAATGTATGGGCACCTTAAGGCTTTTAGCAAAAATGTGTACAAATAATATTGACTTGTTATTGACTTATATATTTGTAAATAAAAAATAAAATATGCTTGGTGGAGCAGCATTCTAAACTTTTCTGCAGTAGCTTATCTAATATCATATGCTAAATCTGTTGTTTACTAAAAAAATAATGGCGTCAAATATTTAGGGGTGTATGTAATCCATAATTTATGAATTTGCACAAATTCTGAACTCACCAGTAAAAAATATGGGTAGGCCAAGGCAACTGTCCAAAATCGGAGTGCATGTGATTCAGTAAAAATTGGTCATTGCATTTCCCCCCCGGAAACTGATCGCAGCACAGCAATGTGGCCACCCACATTGACATGCACTGCTTACAACTGCGATGTAAGCCTGTGAGAAATTGCACAAGTGTGGCCTATCTTTAAATGACAAAATACATTAGTGTAATCATTAAAGCAGCAAATAACGTATCCTTGCATTAAACACACCTGACAACAAGAGTTTTAATATGGCTCAGTTTGCAGTCAAAATTTTCATTTCTGACTTTTGGAAATGACTGTTGAAAATTTAGCACAAGCAGTCAAAGAACTAGGGTGCACACTTATCATAAGGTGATTCCTTTTATTTCTGCATCACACAAAACAACAACGTTTCGGGAAACGCTATGCCCCCTTCATCACCTGAAACGTTGTTGTTTTGTGTGATGCAGAAATAAAAGGAATCACCTTATGATAAGTGTGCACCCTATGTTTATTCATTGGCCTTCTTTGCAATCTTCCTCTGAAAAGCCTGCTGCTAATACTGAATTCTGCCTTTGCAACTTATGTTGGGTATACACATTGTTGAAAATTTATAAATAATATATGGCATGAACATGACCAATCCCCTGTCTGCATCCGCCCTCTGCTTTCCAGAAGTTGCAAACAGGGTTCGGACCAGCAGCTGCATCTATGATTGGCTGAGAGACATGGCTGCCGGCCTTGCAGACAGCTGAGAGAAAGAAGCGTAAGTACATTTCTGCTGCTTGTTTTAGAAAACAAAGTTGACGGTTGGGGGTAGGCTGGGGTGTGTTAAAAGTTTTTTTTAGGTGGGGGATGAAGCAGCCACGCTGGATGTGGCGGGGCCTCCCCTGTGAATGCCAGCGTCACCACGAGGACAAGGAAGAAACAGGGACTGAATGACACAAAGACAGCTACTCTTCACTTTCTGGAACTGCAGGAGAACCATAAGGAGCTGAGGGGATAAGGTAAGGATTTTTTTACACTACACCGTGGGGCTAGCACTGGGACAAATTTTAGTTGTGGGGGTTGACATGCCCTTTAAAGAGGAAATGTTGGCTTGGCAGCAACTTGATCCCAAGATCCACAATGATGTTTGATTGACAGTCAGGGGATTGGTCATGTTCATGCCATACATTATACATTTTCAACAATGTGTATCCCAACATAAGTTGCAGAGGTAGAATTCAGTATTAGCAGAAGGCTTTTCTGAGGAAGATTGCAAAGATACTGATACTATAGTGTGCACGCTGCCCAAGTGACACACGTGATGAACAGCCATTTCAGACAATAATTGCAAATGCATAGACGTTCATTTGGGTGTCTTTTGTTGATCTGCCAGTTAGATCAACGAATGACGTCCATCCTGCTAGACATGCGATTTTCTATCGGATGTGTGTACGAGTCGTTAGTTTAAAAAAATATTTATATTACAAAAAATAAAACATTTTATTTACCTCATACTGCATTTGTGCGTACATTTCTTTGATCCTTATCTAGCTAGTCTCTAAAGCTGGGTACACACAGTACTGATAAAGTCCTGATACCGTCGGATCCTAAGGTATCGGGGCTTTATTGGTACTGTGTGTACCTTACCTTTCTTAATGAGCTTGCGACCGCCGAATGATCAGGTCGGCCAAGACTCGTTCAGAAAAGAGGGGAAATTTTCCTCGGCCACGGCCGAGGGAACACAGAGTCCTGAGCGTTCTCCCTATGCTGTGCAAAGGGGGAGCACTCTGTACTGTGTGTATGCAGATCTTTGAAAGATGACAGACAGGATCTGCAAGCTCCTGTCTGTCATCTTTCAAAAATCTTTTTTTAAGTGTGTACCCAGCTTAAAACTTTACAAGGGTCCTGAAAGGGAATTTATCCTAAACATCGAATGTTTTGAAATCCTTGCAGTGTTGAGTCCTGAGTTCAATTCCACCCTTGGACACATCTGCAAGGAGTTTATGTTCCTCCGGGCACTCCGGCAGACATACTGATAGGATGTACGTGTCAAATAAATGTGTCTAGATAGTAAGCTCTCTGGGGCAGGGCCTGATGTGAATGTATACATGTCATTGTAAAGCACCATGGAAGATAATAAACCCTTAATAATAATAACAACAATCTCTGTCCTTGTAACCTCTCTTCCTTTTAGAATGGAAGCATGGGGGGGGGGGCTGGTCATTATTTACATTAACATTAAAAAATATTTTTGCATTTAGTAAATACATACAGCATCCATTCAATAAACTGGTCCTTTGCCTTGCAGGGTGTAGATTTTATATAAACAGTTAGAACTCTAACCATGACACATCAGTGACTTCCCTTTATCCCAAGAAGTTTATTCCCCATGAATCTGTCCAACCAGATTATACAGCGAGAAGTACAGCTGGTATAAGTTCATCAAAAAGTCTGGTTACTAAGGCCCAATATAACCGGAGGACAAAGCTTTCCACTCCAACTGCGTCCAGGTGAAGGTGTTGAAGTGACCGGTGTCTCCACAAGGAGAAAGGGGGTAGGTATGATCGACTGTTTCTACAGAGACGGCCAAGGCTCCACCCCTGTCCCCTGGACCGGCCAATGGCGTTAGCAGCTGCGGGCCCAGGACGTTCCTGCCGGAGTTTGCAGTTGTGTAGTAAGTCACGTTGGGAACCGACAGTATCCGTTTACAGCTGGGGGGGGCACAGGGGAAAGCAAAACAACAACACACACTGCGACCCCCCCACGCCTAATATGATTTCTGCGCGACCACTGGAAACCTGATCGGCTCCATACGGGAGGGGAGGACTTTATTCTTCACAAAAAGGGGGGAGCAAAAAAAAAACATGTCTTCCCCTTCTTCCAACGGGATAGGGAACGCGATAGAGATCAAGCAGGAAAATGCTGCGGACACCGGGACAGATAGCGAGGAGCTGAGCGCACTGGAGCCCGCGTCGTTCCCTATGGATCATGTCGACCAATCGGGCACAGAGTCCGGCGTGAAGAGCGAACTTCTGCCCGGGAGCGGGACCCCGTACACTCTGGCGTTCTCCCCGGAACACGTCGCCTGCGTGTGCGAAGCTCTGCAGCAAGGAGGGGACCTGGACCGACTGGCCCGTTTCCTGTGGTCTCTCCCCCAGAGCGACCTGCTACGTGGCAACGAGAGTATCCTGAAAGCCCGGGCGCTGGTCGCCTTCCATCAGGGCAGATACCCGGAGCTCTTCGCGGTGCTGGAGAGTCACAACTTCCACCCGTCCAACCACGCGGCGCTGCAGGAGCTCTGGTACAAGGCGCGTTATATCGAGGCGGAGAAGGCCCGGGGGAGACCGCTGGGGGCAGTGGACAAGTACCGGCTGAGGAGGAAGTTCCCGCTGCCCCGCACTATCTGGGACGGTGAGGAGACCGTGTACTGCTTTAAGGAGAAGTCCCGCAACGCGCTGAAAGAGCTTTACAAGCACAACCGCTACCCGTCCCCGGCTGCTAAACGGAACCTGGCCAAGGTCACCGGACTGTCCCTCACTCAGGTCAGCAACTGGTTCAAGAACAGGCGCCAGCGGGACCGCAACCCGTCAGAGACGCAATCCAAAAGGTGAGTGCGGGGAATAAAACCGCCAAGTGGGTGACACGGCGCGGGGCCTCTCGGGAGATGCAATATGGCGGGGTGGTGAGTTCTGCTCCAACCAGGGGGACTTTATCGCATAGTTCCCTTCCTGTCCGGTATTGCTGTGCCCATTGGGGTCTCTGTCCATGTACAAATACACCTTTATGTCCTGTATAAACTAATATTCTGAAAGGTTCAACTGCAACTCTCAGCCCAATGGCAGCACTTGGGGAGATTTACAGAGATTTGTAGTTCTAAGGCTTGAGGATTCAGGGATGGAACCTTGGCACTCCAGATGTTTTGGAAACATTCTGCACCAAAGGCATGCTGGGAGTTGTAGTTTCTGAAACATCTGGAGTGCCAAGGTTCAAAAATGGGCTGTTGTCACCAATTCCAATCACTGGTAGTGTTTGTACAATTTGTCTTTGCTCTATTGTAAATATTGGCAGTGATTGGGAAGGGAGCATGGTCCATGCGAGTCAGTATGTTTTGAAACATGATTCTGGACCAATTCGGGTCAGATTTCATTGAAATACTGGTTAGAATATGACTCTCCTATGCCACTGCATTTTGATCCCTTCTGCATTACCCATTCTTCAACTTGCTGCCTTGCAGTTTACATCAGAGAAGTAAGTTTTATTGCTTGTTCCCCCCCCCTCCTTTTTTTTTTTTTTTTTTTTAAAGCTTGCTACTAATCGATGTCCGCTAAAACATTGGGTAAGGAGGCCATTCAGGTATTTACTAAACTCATTGGTTTAACAGATCTGGCCCATGAAGCTCTGTGCTGCTGGTTGCACTGGTTTTACTAGTTGAAGTTTGCGTTCTCTTGGTAAAAGATAAAGAAAAGTTGGACATACTTTGGTGCATCAAACAGCCATACTTTGAGAGAGAGGTGGGGGGTTGGAGTTTGCTGTTCTCCTGGAACTGTGAAAGAACAGTTGTGACTTTGTTAGTTTGAGTTGCCACTATTTCTGGAACAAAGTTTTGTTTTCTTTTCACGACAAGCCTGATATGTGCTTGCTGCTACATTACTACAGGTCTGCTTTAATTTAGAGATAGTTAAAGTTTTCTTTATCCTTACACTGTGAACAAATGTACAAAAAAGAGCACAATTTTTGTTTGTATGGTAAGCCAGTGGATAGCACTAAATGGAAAAGTGTTAAGACAAAATCAAGCGTAATTTTCCCTTTAATTTTTGCATCGCCTGTATAGATACTTGACTTGTTGTGGCAGTTTTATTCCCATTTTAAAGGGGTTGGTCACTGCGGCCTTTTAGAGTGCTGGAGCCACTTATCCTTTTAAATGTCTGTTCCCTGTTGAGGTGCCCTTTCTGGTGGAGGTGACCTCTAATAGTTAAAAAGCACAATTTTTTTTTTTTTTACATTTCTCTTTTACCTTTTACTCCTTTTGCAGTATTTTAATGAGAGCTAGCCCTTGGGCTTTTTTTTTTTCTTGAAAGGCATTGGATTTGTTGAACCGGTATTTTCAGAGGAAATGCAGAGAACTAATGTCTGCAAAATAGGCAAGGATGTTTACTTTGTCACAGTAATTCGTTTGCCTAGATTAGTTTAATATTAAGAACAATAGTTTACCTTAACTTTTAACTCTTAACTTTTTTTTTTTTTTTTTTTTTAAAGTGAATGTAACTAAACTATCATTCTGGTTTGGCCGGATTATTTTGTTTCATTTAAATAACAATTAAAGCTTCTTTTCCTTATTGGGAAGGAAATCGTAGTATAAAGCAGTTTTTACTTTTAAACTTTACTATAAATAAGTGGTCTTTAATACGTTTAATGTAAATCTTTGAACTTTAGCCATTTATGCATGTTTGTGTTTATATTTGAATACTGTGCACATATGCACACAGCACAAATAGAAACATGTTCCTTTGCTTGTGTTTGGGGAGGATGGGGCTATAACAGCTCTTAAAATATTCATAGCTATTGGATCTGGTGGGAGGGTATGTTTCAAAGAGGCTATTATGTCCAGTACTGAAGGACTCTTCTTAAAGAAATGTTTCTTAAAATACTGGCCCCTTTCTTAAAAAAAATTGTCGTTTTTAGGCTTTAAAATGTATACGAAAGTGACTAATGATGAGTCACAGACTGTACATTTGGATTTTTATCCGTTGGATGCCTGCTGATGTGGGGGAGGGTGGTATTGATAAATGGCCAAATTGACAGGTAAATTCTTTAGTCTGTCTTTGTTACTTCCTTCTGGTCTCCTTGCACCTCCCCCACCACAACAGTGGCACCACAGTCTCCCTTCTACAATCATTCACACCTAGGAGATATTCTGTTTTCTTTCTATGACCTAGTGTAAATTGCAAGCTTGCCACATCAGGAAGTTCTAAATTAAGAGTAATTTGCCAAATTTAGAGTAATTACACATTCATCACCATGTCTTTAGATAACACATAAAACCAAGTATCGGTGAAAGAAATAGATTTCATTATTATTTAATATATCCACTTATAGACAAAATGTCTAAATTTTCAGCATTCTTTATTTACCTTTGCCGCAGCTTAATACCCGACATATATTGAATGTATGACAGTTATGATGTTGTAGTAATAGTTTATTCATATTGGTAGAAATTGATTTTTGAAAACTGCTAAATTAGGTTTACTTGATACTTAACTAAATTAATATCTGGTTTGCTTAATGTGAAGGAATAAAATAAGTATTGGATTTGCATGCATTTCAACATTGCATTTGGTACAATGTTCAGTCTGTTTTTAATTTTTTTTTTTTTTTTATATAGTGAATCTGATGGAAACCACAGCACTGAAGATGAATCAAGCAAGGGGCATGATGATTTGTCTCCTCATCCTCTTTCCAATTCCTCAGATGGTGTTACAAACCTAAATCATTCAGGTCCCTCGGATGCTGTGTATATGCAACACATTGGAAATAAAATATCTTTAAGCCCTTCTGGTGTACTGTTAAATGGAAACTTAGTACCTGCAAACACTTCACCAGTCTTTTTGAATGGCAGCTCATTTATCCAGGGACCTAATGGAGTGCTGCTTAATGGTTTAAATGTTGCAAATTCCCAGACTTTGACTTTGAATCCACCAAAAATGTCCTCAACCATTGTAAGCAATGGCACATCAAATACAGATGTGTTGGTGTCTTCCACAGAAGATGTTAAGGACTTTAAAATTCATCAGACTGGTTTGACTGATGCCTCCACCAACTACAGTACAAATTTAACGCCTTCTTTTCCTGGATTAATACCTGCTACAGAAGTCAAAAGTGAAACTCTTCAGCCAATTACTTCTCAAGATGGAGGGACTGTAGTCACTTTCACCACTCCTATCCAAATAAACCCTTATGGCATTGTTCAGATCCCAAATTCCGGAGCAAATGGTCATCTAATTAACGGAAGTATTGGATTTTCCACACTCCAGCTGCCATCTGTTGCAGTTTCACAAGGTAACTATTTTCACAGAAATGTGTAACGCCTTCTTTTCTTGCTCATTTCATGTTTTATTCTCTAGAAGATTTTCCATTTAAAATGAAATCGACAAAGTTAATTTTTTTGGATTGTTTAAATATTTTAGAAAAATCACATTACAGCATATTGTGCTGCAGTAAAAGACTATTTAAAATGACTAAGTATGCTCTTAAATGAAATGTTAGAAACACGAAGATTCCATTCATATTACTTGCATATAAAATTCCAGCAGTAAGTTGGACAATGTATCGTTGTTTGATCAAAAAAAGCATTGCTGTGCAAATCGCCTCATTTTCAGGTTATTCTCATCGTAGTCTTGTTGTAGTTGGTAGGCAGTTTTAGCTGTTTTGTTGCTGCTTGTTTAAAGAAGTCACAAGGGCAAAAATGTCTGCCCCAATGTATCAGGTCTTATGCTGGCCACATATGTTAACTGGTTGTGTGATATGTAATTGAATCCTGGGGGGGGATCCTGGTCATGTGAAATTTACAATTGGGGAGGATAAAAAAAATGTTGACAACTCCACCCTTATAATGCTATCTTTTACAAAGGATGGCACCTTTAAAATATGCTAATGGTTCCTCCGTAATCATTAGTCTATGTTCCTACATGCCTCATGGAAAGTAAGAAATGGTGGGTGTAAACTTGTAGTGAGCCCATACAGTGTAGTTGGGCCTAGGCACTCCTTGTGGCAATTAGCCAATGAAGGTGCAACTTCCAATGGTTCTCTACCTCAGGACCCCAAGCTATAGTACAAGCACAAAGGTTTGGAGATGCACACTACTTCAGTGAATTTTCATTATAAATCATAAACCTTTCAGGGATCACATTGTCCCCTTCATTAGATGTGATCCCCCGAAACATTGTTTGTGATTTATAAATAAATAAAAATTCCCTGAAGTAGTGTGCATCTCCATACCTTTGTGCTTGTGCTTAAACTTGAAGTGAGCGGTTTATGAGCTTGAGCATGCTCAGAAGAGGCAGCCAAGGAATTAAAATTTAGTTGTTTGTGTAATATCAACTGTCAAATTCACAACTGACAGTTGCTAACATGAAGAACTAGGAAGCAGAAACAGGGGCAACAGGACATTGTTCAACATTTATTGGTTGTCTTCTATAGTTTGGCTTTCTAACTATTGCAGTTTAATGGGTCATGTACCGATATCTAATTTTTCATTGAGGGCTAGCCTAACCCTTTAGTGACAACGGATATTTAGGTTTTAGTCCTTGCTATGTCGGTTATCTCTGTTTTAACTTATTCAACAGTGATTTCTGTCTTTTGATCTCGATAGTTTCCAGTTTAGTGCACACTTAAGGGAATGAATGGGTAAGACTACTGGTACTCTGCACCCCATTGGCTCACCACAGTAGGAGTTGGCCTGAGAATTCTATTGCAATAAATCGTGAGGCTTCTCAATGCTAGTGCTATGATCTGTCACTTGTGACCTTTGACCGTGCTACAAACCACCAAGAACAAAGCTTTGCATACCACCTTTGTTGCAGTTAATATTGAGTTAATTTGCTTCTTACTACAACTTGTTTAAGCACGTGGGTGGAGTAAATTTTTATGTACCAGCAGCATTTAAGTGTACCTCCACCTAAAACTTAACTTATTTCAGTTTAATTGAAGAACAGGAGGTAATGGAGCTATGTCTTGCCTCTCGTTCTTTAATTAAACCATCAGGAGAGTGGAGGGAACACAGTTAACAATCTCACTTTGACAGGTGACAACCACACCCACACTCCTTTACAATGTACGCACATGCTTCATAGGAAACGGCAATCGCCGATAAGTTTCTTATGTTGGTATCTTGGGTTTTTTCTGTCTTTATTCAGTGCAAAAAGAATCAGGTGTATAAAATCCTATAAAATTCATGTTGTATCTGTGATGCAAAAATTAGGCAGTACTAGGCTTTTTCATTTAGCTTCTTCAGGAGTATAACATATATATAATACTGAGGAAGCTGAATGAAACTGTGAGTTATTGCCCTTATTTCTACATCATAGATGCATTTTATGGGAATTTATACGCTCTGAAATTGTTTCAAATTTTATTTGCACTGAACTAGATGCATTTATACCACTGTGGTGTAAGTGCATCTTTTTACTTTTGGTTTTCAATCTTTTAGTATATTGTTTTTACTATTGATGTATTTCAATTTTAAACTGATACTTTTTTAATACTTTAAAAACATTTTTTAGCCCATTAAGGGACACACAGGGAGATTCAATAAAAGTTCTTATCGTTAAAAATGGTGCTAATTTTGCCCCAACCAATCAGATATTATTTAACATTTAAAAGCTATCAGATGTTAGCTTTTAAATGTTAAATAATATCTGATTGGTTGGGGCAAAATTAGCACCATTTTTAACGATAAGAACTTTTATTGAATCTCCCTGACAGTGTGCAATATACTTACATTCCTCCAAGTGGAACCAGTAATCTCGCAGCAGTAAATTCTGACTGCTCAAAACCATTAAGTGCAGAAATAAGTTGTTAAAAAGATTCTTGTGTCCTCCATACCTCCTTTACCTCCCGTTCTTCAATTTAACTGAAATAAGTTAATTCATATATTTTGGTGGATACCCTTTAGGACTAGGCCACATTAGCACGTTTTAATGTGCGATCCAATTGTGTGTTTAAAAAGTGAATGCTAGTACTGGTGTGGCTACACTAGGTGCTTTTTGTTGCAGTGCAATTAAGTTTTTTTGTGTAATCACAAAAGTGCCGAATATTGCAATATTACAGAATAGCTGCGCAATCGCATGATAGTGCATGTTGTATTGTAGCCTCAGGAATGTCCAGTTATTTGGAAATTTTCTAAATTAAGTCCAGGAAGCTGAACAGTAGGAGATTTTCCTCCTCTGCCTCCCACCCTCCTGATCGTCCCCCCCATGCCACCTAGCCTAAATTCCTTTTTACATATTGTAGCTCCCCCATGCCCAACCCATTAACCGTTGGGCATAATCAGAATTATACTTTTAGCCCTTTAACTTTTGCAGCTGCCGGTTATGAAGAAAGACGCGAGTTAATGGCTGTAACTATGTTTCTGGTGGGTTTTGTTTTTGATTGGCTGCCTCTCGGCTACATTATGTCAAAAGTTTATATTTAGGGTGGACATGCCCTTTAATCCACACTCAATCTGAGCATATCCATATCAATACAATTCTGGTATTATATTTTCTATAGATGCGCACATATTTACATAGTTATTTGGCTTGACAAAAAAACTCTTTTTATGCCAACATCACTAACTCAAGAGCAAAACAGTTGGCGCCCCCCACAAGGACTGTACCTGCCTACACCTGCAGCTAAAGAAATATTAGCTCACATGTAAGCACATAGTTATAAGAAGGCTCTGCTCTGATTTTATGCTCTATGGAGAACTTTTTGCTCCTATTGGCCCACCTCACCTTAAAGGGGAAGTTCAGTGCAAATACATATGCTTTTCAGAAAAAAGAGCAGTGTTTTTTTCATCCCAACAACCTTAATCTGCCAATTCAGCATTGTGTCTGTGTATAAATAAATGCAACCGAAATACTGACTTCCTGTTTGCAGGACCCCTAGTAGAGAACTTTATGGTCTTGCCCTTGACCCAGCGCCTGGGTTGATTCAGCTGCTCAGTAGAAATCTGAGCATCTTTGACCCATCCAACAGCCAATCAGTAGAAATGACTGTTAGGAACATTCCAAGGATGTGGTGCATCCTGGGAAGAAGGACCATTAGAACCTGAAATGTCAGCTCACTAATATCAACAGCAGGGAACAGCAAAGGGTATAAAATCAACTGATTTTTCAAAATGGGAGAGAATATGTAGAATAACTAAGAAGGCATTACACAAACTAACAATTTAACAAATATTGATAATTTCCACTGAACTGTCCCTTTAAGCTACAGTATATACCTGCCTTTTCAATTGTGCTCCCAAGTCCTACCCTATAGAGCCATGAATCTGTATCTTGCACTGAAGAGATCTAACAAGATCTGAACATATCATGTCTGCCGGTCAGGTGATTGGCTCTATATCTTAGGCTGTATTGCATGTTAACAAGCCAGCGGTTCTGGACACATGCATTAGCCATTGTACATAAAGGAGAAATTTTGCAAATCTTCACCCCTTACTCTGGGGAACCTGTGTGTAAGAAATTACTTCTTGTTTCTTAGATTTTGTGGACAATGCTATTCATATAGCATGAGACTGCAAGATACCTTCTGTTATAAGAAGGATCTGCTTAATTTTTATGTTCTATGGAGGGCTTTTTGCTCCTTTTGTCCCACTTTTCCTTAAGCTATATAGTTGCCTAGTCTATATATGCACTTATGGATACATTTAACAAACTGGAACACAAGATTTTCTTCCTGTCCAAGAAGATATTTTAGACTCTTGAAGATGTTTAAGGATTCTGCCAATACAACATTATTGGGCAAAAAAAATCCCGGAATAAAAATGAAAAACCCATACACCTCCAAATCGTGCCTCGCTGGTCACCCCCTGCGATTGCACGAGTATATGAAGCTTAAGCAAAGTATTCTTGTATAGGGCAAAGATTACATCCGTAATAACTTTGTACAATCAAAATAATTTGCACATTAATGTTACAAAAACTAAAGAAATGATTTTTGAATTTCATAAGACGCTCAGAAGTGCATCTTATCAGCCATTAGTTATTGATAGCATGGAGGTGGTGAGGGTGGGATATCAAGAGTGTCAAGAAGGCCCAACAGAGACTCTTCTTCCTTAGGAAACTAAAAATGGAGCATTTGCCTTGGTCTTTTAATTAATTTCTGTAGATGCACCATTGAAAGCATTCCCATATTCTCATCTTAGTGATATCCCAATAGCACTAAGGCAGAGGTCCTCACCCTGGGTACTGTTAGGGGAGGGAGGGTTGTATTATGGGTTATTATTGTACTTTAAAGGGTTATCTCCACCCCCAAAATAAAGTTTTGCTGTAGTGGAGATTACCCCTACTTTTGAAACTTTTAAAAAGGGGCAGAAATCGACTTACCCACCTTCGTTCCCTCAATCTCTGCCTCTACTGCTCTTCCGTTCCCTCAGTCTCTTCCTTTACTGCTCTTTAGTAGGGGCTGGACCAGCAGCCGCGTCTGTGATTGGCTGAGAGTCAGTTAATCACAGACGTGGCTGACGGCTATTGAGAGCAAAAGGAACGAGGACGGGTAAGCCTATTTCTGTAATAACCTAGAAAATATAATCAATGCACATTCCTAGGCCCCATACAATAGCATATTATCTGCACACTGGCATACATTATAAACAAAGGGGTTTTAGTATACATTACTGTGATCACATGAATGAAAAGCCTTCCAACCACATTAAGGTAACCCCAGTATGGAAGGTCCTTACTTATGCATTTCTTAAACTTGCGCACTTGTATAAATGTTTTACCAGATCAGTAGCACTTCCGCAAAATGTAGTTGTAAATTAGCCTAAGGAGTGTTTCCACAGTCCTTCAATTGTAAGTCCATATCTTTCCTTTTTAAGTTAAAACCTTAGCGTTTTGGGGGAGGGGAGCTACACTACTGCAAAGTTTATTTTTTTCTAAATAAGGAATCTGGAGGGAGGGGGAAGGGCTCCCCTGCACATGCCAGAGTCCTCAGAGAGGACAAGGAAGTAGTAGGCAACGGGTGACACACAGACCGCTCCGACTCTTCACTTGTCGGTTATCTGCCCGCAACCCCAACTGCTATTTTTACCAGTTTATTACATTTATTTGTAACCAGATATTTGATGATACATTCTTTTCCATTATGGGAAAAATATCTGCTTCCTGTTTACATAAATAACCTTAAAAGCACACCGTGGTCATTTGTTACTATAAGCTGTACTACAGATTGAGTAGGTTGTTGAGACCGTATGTTTTTGCAAACTCGATTTGAGGAATTTAAAATTAAATTCAAAATCAAATTAAATTAAGACAGTATGTCAATTAACATTTTGTGAATAAGAAACAATTGTGTCCAGTTGATGCATGCTCTGTATGCAGTTTCCAGTCTTTCGATTACTGCAAGAGAAAAGTTTCCTGAATGTTTCTTAAAATCTCCAAATTGTTCAACATGTCAAATCCGCCTCTGGGTAAAAGAAATCAGGATGCAAATAAACGCTAATTGTGTTTTTCTTTTTGCATTTTTTTTTTTAAGGAACATATTAGTTCATTCACAGCACTTTTTTTTTTTTTTTTTTTTTTTTTTAAGCAAAAATAGATTTTGATGGTCAGACCCACATGGGGTCATTCAAATCTCTTCTTTCTGCTCCTTTGCAGTAGTTCAGGATCCCAGAATGCAGTAAGTATTCGTGAAAAGTTTTTTTTCCCACTCAATTTTTGCTTGAAAGGGCATGCTCGCCTTTGTAATTTTGCATAGTGATTAATCCCCATAACATCCTCTACGACGCTCTTCCGATCTCAGTGCGCAAGCTGTCTACCAGCCAGAGGGGGATTGGGTTGTGTAAGTAAGGTTAAAAGCATTTTAGGAAGAGGTAAGTATATCATAAGCAGTATGTATGAGGGTGGACAAGGTCTTTAAAGGACAATTATACTTACCATTTCCCCGATCCACTCCTGCAAAGTACCCAGCGTGAGGACCTAAAACACTAAGTCCTCACCTCTGGGTACTTTACAAAAGTCCTGAAGTACTTACTTGTAATCTCCCTCATTGCTCCGGTCGGATCCTCCCCACTGGCACTGTCAGAGACAGTCCGGAAGGCAGCAAAATGGGAAGACACGCCTCCTTGCAGAGCGCGTCTTCCCATTGGCTGCCTCGCGACCTGTCACTCAAAGTGCCAATGGGGAGGATCAGACCGGAGCGACGAGGGAGATTACAAGTAAGTACTTCAGGACTTTTGTAAAGTACCCAGAGGTGAGGACTTAGCATTTTAGGTCCTCACCCTGGGTACTTTGCAGGAGTGGGGGGAAAGGAACGAGGGGGAGGTGAGTATAATTGTCCTTTAAACTCCAAAACAAAAGTGTATATCAAAAAATATCACACAGGGATGCTGGTTTTGAAAATTGCAGCAGCCAGAAGAGGGTGTTATACAAAGTGAACCACAAGAGATACATCAATGCTTCTAAAGCTGGGTACACACCATGGGATCCTTCATCCCGGCCGACCGTTCGACACTAGCGACCATTTGGGCACAACAAAGGATTGTCTGTTGCAACAAAGTAGCCACGGCTGACCGTTTGCTGTGACCAAGTATGCTGTCCATAGCTAGCCATACAAGTGCCCGAGGTTTTCAGACGCGTCCGATCGCCTATTCAGACAAACGGTCAGACGCAGTTCACCACAAAGCCATGCAATTTTTTCGGGGGCGATCGACGAATACATTGAAGTATTGGTCGATTGGCCTGAAAAATTGCATGGTGTGTACACAGCCTTACATATTCTTCTCAGACCACTGATAAAATTCTTCTCAGACCACTGACTTTTAATATTCTAAGAAGCCTAATTTAGAGAATGATGCCAATGGAGAAGAGTTGAAATTGAATAGATTTTGTTTTCTCGTCATATGAACTTGAGCCTTGTTAAGCATGACCGATTATAGTGGCAGTGTGACTAATGCATCAGCTTTATCGGAAGAAGATCCCTTATTTCCTGACATTATTTCCTTTTCAAACATTCGTCAATCATCTGCTGTACCAAGAAATTGAGATTAAAGGAAATATTCTAAAAGTTTTTCAGTCTCCTTGAGAAAATCAAGCCAAGATTGAACAGAAAGATCAGTTTGCAAGTAAAATATTTTGTCTTGATAGACAATTAAAGGATCTTTGTGAACTGCAGTGTACAATGACTTGTGTGAGCCTAATGCCCAAACACTACTTAGACATTAGACAGGTGTCCAATCTCTCATAAGACAAATGTCCATTCTGCATAAAATAAAATCGCTTTGCCTATCATTTGAAATTTAAAGGATATGTCCACCCCCTCCATATATTTTTAATACCCTAAAATGTTTTACCCCCAAAAATATATAATTTTATGGAGGTGAGGAATGAATATTCCTCACTCCTGTTGTGCTTTAGTTTAAACGTTTTTCACTGAGAGCTTGCAGCTTTCTGTCTCCCTGGCTTAGTTCAGTGACAAATATTGTGGGAAAAAAAAATTTTAAACTAAAAACTTAATCTTATTCCTTTAAATCACATGAAAATAGGGGTGGGAAAACTTGATCCTACCTCCCATAAAATTATAGATGGTGTTTTTTAAAACTTTACGGTCTGTTGTAGGTGCCTGGAGGACTTACATGGATATACAGAACTAGGGAGCAGACCATGGAATGCAAAATTAGTATTATTTATTTAACTGATGTAAGGTATTTTTTGCTTATGCCTTTGACTCCAAACAATATGCGAGATTTAAAAGTAAATCAACCTTTTTCCTTGTGTGTTCGTGCGATAATAAAACATTGGCTAGTTATTTTATATACATTTAAGATAATTTGTTCTTTGCAAAGTACCTTGGACTTTGCAAATCATGTGATTTAGATTATACATTTTCATTTCTTATGTGCATGTTTGTTTTTGTAAGTAAATTAATTGAAAGTCCAACAAAAGATTATTGGCAACATGAAAAAAAAAAAAACCTTCAGAAATTAGTGTTTTTGATGGTGCTGTGAGAGTCCAGTATATACAGTAGCAATGGAATACTAATGACCTGGTTTCAATTATCCATTTAACATACATGCATTTTAAAGGATAGGTTCCCTCATTAATTGAAGAATGGGATTAAGGACTGTGACTTGTCCGAGACGCATTAAGCTAATAAAGACTACATTTAATTTTATTGAGAGTGTTCCTTCAGCAGTCCAGTGGTGTGTTAAACCTGATATACTTACCTTGTCTTGCACGTTTTGGTCCAGCAACGAGCCTGGGGCTGTGTGCACCTGGGCCACTTCATGTTACATATTTGTGAACTGTTCGGCCAGGACTTAGGCTGGGTACACACGGCCGGACTATTTGTCCTCGGCCGGGACAAATGTCTGTCGTTCGCGGCAAATTGAATTTGCGATCGATCGTGCAGTCCCATAGGGTTACCCGAGCCACTATAGTAGATAAGTGAGTTTATATGTAAATGTGTTATCACTCCTCGTTCAATAGGAAAGCATATGGTGATTTTATGAGGGGTTAGAGAACCTTTTATTTCTACTCTTTCCATTTATGGGAAAGAGATCTTGCCTACCATTCTTCAATTAATTAATTTTTCTTGCATACTATACCACGCGCGCTATGGTATAGTATGACCCAGAAGCAGTAGGGAGCTTTCAAGAATCGGTGGATGAGCACTATCATTGGTAAATTTAAACCTCCTGTTCTTCTGTTTATGAAAAAAGGCCTAAAATTATTTTTGAGTGAACCTATCCTTTTAGAATATCAAAAAGAAAGTATTTCATCCCTACATCTTACAGGGCACGTGCACAGGGTTTCCTTTTTAATTATTGGCATAGACCTCAGTGATGTCATGGCTGGGATCCATGTGCAAAATGACCATTCTTTTTTTCATTTTTTGCTGTTAAATAATTTTTTTTTTATTATTTGAAAATTTTGTCCATATATACATTTTCTAAATTTACATTTTTTTTTTTCCAGGTAACCTTTCAGTCACTCCTGGTACTACAGATGGGGTAACTTTTACAAATGAAACAAGTGTAGAACAAGGAAAAGTGTTCCTTAGCTCGCTCCCGCATAGCACTGTTGTCTACACAGTTCCGCATGCTATAAAACAAGATGGACTAGAAAGAAGCCTTGTTTTTTCTCCGTTAATGTCTGTTAACCAAAGCACAGCACAGGTTAACATTAGCATGCCTACCGATGATAATTTGCAGTCTGTTGCAGCATCCTTAAATGGAACTCAAACACAGAATTTTTCCATTTCTCCATCTACTTTAATAACTACTTCCACGCATCTAACCCCTGTGGCAACACATCAGTCTGCAGTTGTAAATCAAGCTCTTCCTGTAACTGCAAGTACTACAACTGCCACTAATAATGCTAACTTTACCTCATTGCAGAATTGTCACTATATTGCAACTCAAGACCTACTTTCAGTGTCCACTGCACAGCCTTCCCTTGGGGAACCAATCCTTGTAACAAGTAATGCTACCCCCCACCCTACACAAGTTCATCACGAATTCAGCAACCAGCACAATATGGTACTACAACCTTTGCCTGACACAAAAGATAATTATTTGCCCATATCTCAAAATACTACAATAAGTGGAAGTGTTATGTTGTTAGATACAAAATCAAAGTATGTGGTTGGTAGCAGCTGCGAAGAACTTGAAACAGACAAAAAAGATTTAGTCAAACTTCAGAATGTTCAAATGGATGATGATATGCAAGACTTATAAAAAAAATAATATAAAGAGCACTGTTTATTTCCCCCAATAACTGACCGTTTGAGAATTGCTGAAATGTGGTGTTTTAAAGGGAACACAACTAATAAAACTACAGATTGCTGTGTGAACTGTTGGAGAATATTCTAAATGATTTGGAATAGGTACTGAGCCGCTTAAACTGCTTTTGGTGCAGGAGAGAGGAATGCTGGAACTGTAATCAATTCTCAAATCTGACTAATATACACAATCCTTTATACATGAGTTGGAGGTGCTTATCATGTCACTTTTTTTTTTTTTACCAAAATTGATTTTAAAAAATGTTACATTTCAGCATTGAATTTTTCCACCTCCCTTTCAATAGGCATTTAGCTGTTTTTAATAAATGCGAATTTCAATGTTAAAATTAAACAATTGTATGTAGACTGACTTACCAAAGGAATTGTATGCAAGCCTTTTATTCTTAACCAGTTTTGTACAGTAAATGTACATGGCATTCTTCCTTTTTTTTTTTTTTCTTTTTTTTACATTTTAATACTTTCAGTCCCTCTATACAGCTTTTCTAACAGGAGACACAAAATCTCAGCACTAGTCATTAACAAAACATTAAAAACACTATTTTAATGGTGAATGTTCAGAAGACAAATGAAATTTACCCCCTAAAGTAATTTAATACTGTGACCTTGTCAATAGTTTATTTTTAAGTTCTCAAGTATAGTTCCTGCTACAGATTTTCCAGTGCCTTTTGGCCATTTGGCCTTTATTTGTAGTAAAGCACATTGTTATAAAGCAAAGCTTAGACTGTTTATTTGTATAAAAAAGAACTAAGTAGTGTATTTTTGTTAACAGTCCCTATTCTGGGATGTGGATCCTAATGTAGCAATATAAAAATCTTTAGAGTAACTATAAAGCACACTGTAGTCAAACGGTATGCTTACAGAGAAGGACAATCAGCATTTATGTAGAATATAAACGGAATTCCATGGGTCATTGCTGTTAAATACATTTCCTAGACTATAAACACTACATTTATTAAAATGTTTGCACTATTTTACCATTTAAAATAGTTACTGATTTACACTATTGCATGGAACCTGTATAAACCTATATAATTAGATGCAAAAATGCTATTTATATTCAAATCCTTTGCTTATTAGAAGGAAGAACATTTAGGATTTTTCTCAAGATCTTTTCTTAAGATGAAATCTATATGATTTCCATCTGTCTCTCTAAAGTGTACATTTTATGTGGGGTTCATAAATTTAAAATCTCACAACAATGGTAAAATCCTTTACCTGAATGTGTCTATTTTGGTGGTGTTTAACATTTTGTTTTTAGTTATAAAATACAATGCATGTGTAATACTGGACCTTATATTTTTAATATTAAATGAAAATCTTTGCATGTTCTATTTATTTCTATTTTTTTTGTTTTATTTTGCTTTGTGCCTTAACAAAAATAATGCAAATCTTAAAATGCATCTGCTCTAATAAACCAGATAATGCTGAGAACTCAGTTTCTCATTTAAAGGTACCAACCTCATTTCACAAAGCATTACTGTGCAGTTGTTCAACCAAAGAGGGAGGTATATGTGTTTTTGTTTTGTTTTCATTGTACTGTAATAGGGATTTGTGCCTGGACAAGTTTTATTGTATTCTGAAATGATGTGAACTTATTTTTCTAAACACTATACTGAATAAACTTTTATATTTATAACTTTTCCTTTCCTTTTGCAGTCATTCACCAAAAAAAAACAAAAAAACATTAAGAATTAATAGTAACCTAATAGCATATACAGATTTTTGTTACTGAGAGCATTCAGTTTCTGAGATGTCCTAACATTTCCAGCTTTTGAAATTCCATTTTTACCTAAATATGATTTCCTTTGACTTCTAGTACATTGTTTCATATAATTAAAATAAATGAATTACGAAAATCTAGGCCAAAATGCGCTTGTACTTTATTGTGCTGTTGTATTTGTATTCCATATACTGGAAGTAAGATGGTGATCCACACCAAAAGCATGTATGCATGCATTTTAAAACCAAATAAGGCCAGGATCCCTTGCTTAACTGGTGAAATTACCCTATAATCCTATATTGCCAAAAAAAGACCCCCATCCATGGGAAAGTGTGGCCAAGTTGCCTGAACACTTGCTGCTTACTAGCTGTCGTTCCTGCAAAGTTACAAATAACACCTTGGGACGACTTTATGAGCTTTAAGTCAATCTTGAAGCAATTTCTGACCAGGGAACAAGAGGCAAAAACCATTGGGGCAATAGACATTACATTCAACTCAATACTTGTGGGATCGAATTGACTAACGTCTAACAAGAATATGGCCCCCTTAAATGCTCATGTCTGCTTTAATTGATTTTATATTCCATAAAAATATTTTACCCAAAAATTATTTCATACTATTTGTAGCAGTTTATCATTTTTATCCAACCTGATTTAAAAAGTTAAATAAAAACTGCACTTTTTAACTCTGTAGTGTAGGGTAACAATATTGGAGGGTGAATAAAGACACCTGTCCACCTAGTCTTTTTAACCTACTCATGAGCCCTACCTGTTTATTTTTTTTACATTTGCCTTCTCTGGATCAGCAAGAACTCTGTTAATTCCAGTCATTTTTAATATTTTTTATTCTAGAAACTTATCCAGCCCACTCTTGAAACCTTTCAATGAACTTTCCATTATTTAACTTGACAATGAAACTTTTCTTCTAATCTAAAGTCTCTGACAACATTGTCCCAATAGACAGAGCACAATCAGAAACATACAGCAAGCCGTGTCTCACCTTTTATCTCTGCTATGGCTGGGTGAGTTATTAAATTACCCTGTGGGTACTAGGGGACAGCTCCCATAATCCAACTTAGCTGGGTTAGCTAAGTGGACTCTGTACACTTCACATGATCTGTAGTGTTCAACAGATCAAAACAAGGGAGTTGCAACCTTGCTTCCTAAAAGCTGACAGCCAATCAAAAAGGAACAGAGCTCCTCCCTCTCTCTGATACAGAATAGGGATTTCAGTTTTTGTTTTTCAAATGCATGCAATGCTCCTGTAATAAAAATTATATAATCCCTTTTCATAGAAGAAAAGTACTTTTGCTGTGTTTCTTTCTTGCTTCCCCGGATGTAAAAACAATTTTAACATTTGAGTAAAAATTAAAAGAAGATCTGGTGAATCGAACCTGCAACCTTATGTATTGTCTTGCTAAAAGCAGAGTTTTTGCTCCTAACTCACCAGCCATACTAGGTTGAGCACTACTATTTGTAGAATCTTTATCTTTTCCAAGAAACAAATTGGAAACAAAAGCTAAAAGTAAGTTTGGGGGCTTAAACTTATAACCTATGTGTTTCTTAAAGGGCATGTCCACCCCTGAAATCGTTTTTTAATATTATGCTCCCCCATGTCCCCCAGCCCCAACCGCATGTTTCGTTTTTTCAAAAAGCTCCCCAAACTCTTACTTACCTCTCCGCTTTCCTCCGCTGCACTGAATGACCGGCAGCCGCGTCCGTGATTGGCTGCCGCTCAGCCAATCACAGACGCGACTGCCGGTCCCGCCCCTCTGCTTGCATTCTCGCAAGCAGACAGTTACAGTCCAGCTCAGCGACTGAGGTCAGGGTCTACTGCAGTGTTTCTCAACCAGGGGTCGGGGACCCTAGGGGTCCCTGAGAGGTTAATGGGGGTCCTCAAAACATTGACAGAAATTGCATAGATCCACAATTTTGATGAATGCAGATATATTTTTACGTATTATCAATGTTCTGTATAAAGTCTGTGTTTGGTGTATTGATGTCTGAGAGATAAATAAAAATAAGTTATGTTTTAATGTAAGGGTTCCCACCCTGGTGTGAATTAGAGTGCATTTTGTTCAATAGAGATGTATTTATCGATCTATCATTTATATTTGTATAGATTAGGATTTTGATGATTTGATGACTGACAAAGAAAATAAAATAATACTGTATATAATCATAATTTTATGTAGAGGTCCCCGAGACATTAAAATTGTTTCAAGGGGTCCCCACCGATATAAGGGTGAGAAACACTGGCTCACGGAAAGCAAGAATCGAGGCACTGACTTTTACCTAATTTAAGTAAATCTATAGGTAAATGCTATGCATTAATGTTTTAGTGTGGAAGTTTTCAGGTTATTGTGTTATATAAATATGGGATTTAGTTCTTAAGGTTACCTATCATTAGCAGTAGATTTGGCTGCTCTCTTACAGCATCAAAGAATCAGGAAGAGCAGACCTCCTAGCCTCAGCCCAAGGAAAAGTTTGCCCCAGGGTTCAGTGGCTTTCAGCAACACATCTATGTGCCATCTAGCTCCCAGCAATCCCTGCAGAATGGGGATTCCTGCCCTCGATTTAGTTTACATTTTCTGTCTATTGAATGCATATAAAAAGCTAAATCATGACTCAGTGTATCTATCCCCCGTAGCTGTACAGTAGCAGGCCCTGACATGACCAGCACTTTATGTGTTCAGTGGGTTGCATACTTTGCATTATTGTTTTTTTTGGCTGCTCAACCAGATCAACATAATCATATTCACACTCTGCATCATTAGCGCAGCATTGGCCTTGTGTTTTTATATATTCATGGAACTCAATGGTAAAGGTTGGATGTCATTTCAAGGTGACTTCTAATATCAATATAAGGGGGTACATTATCCTTTATAATTTAATTTTTTTTATGTAGTTTGTACAACATCCCCATAATGCACTGCCCAACCTATCTCTCAATATATTACAAGATATCAGTGATGGCAGGGAAATTATGCTGTATAAACCGTCATAGCTGACCTTCAAACCACAGTAAGAAGTGTCTGTATACTGTTTCTGCTCCAGACCTCAGATGTATACATTTCCCATAATGCCTGTGCTAGTAAAATGTATGTGGCATTTTTTTCTTCTCTGACCTTCTTATCCCTTGTTTTTTAAGTCTGGGAGTTTACTTTAAAGGGATGGGGCACAGCTAGTCATTAAAGAACTGTCAATCACCCAGGCCCTCCCCTGGCACATACATGTAGAAAGTAAAATGTATTCTCTATCACTGTATGGCTAATTGATTCAGCATTAAGATCAGGAAAAGGAATAAGCATTGTCTGTTACTCTGTGTTCTTTCTGTGCAGATAAACCCAATCCTGCAGTTAGCTGCTGTCTGTGCTACTTACGTCCAATGTAGCACTGTACCTAAAGAATCAATTACAAAGCCCCCCACACACACACACACACCTTCAAACTCCTACAGCTAAATAAAATCTTACTAGATTCAAGCAGTTATTACAGCTCCCAGTGCTACTATCTTCCCATAGCAAAGCAGTGATCAAGTTCCTGACAGCACTAAAAATATAGGAGAGGATAAAGGCAAGTCATTTAATGTCCCTTTAAAGCGTATTTCATGTAAGTTTATGCAAATAGAATATTATTTTTGGCCTTGTGTGACCAACTTATAAAATTTCTAAAGCATCTGATTATATAATTTTCAACTTAGATTCATATTTAACATTGAGGCAGGCTTGGTTTACTTGATTACAACTACAAATAGATCACAAATTGTGATGGTAAATCAAGGCCAGTAAGCAGGAGAAAATTCCAAAATTTGTGGAGAGAAAATAAAAGAAAGAATGCTGTAAACCTATACCGTACAATAGGATACAGACATTCTTCTTTGTACAATGGGGTGTATTCACTGTCTGCTGTCTTGGGAAATAAATGTTTTATCTCCTGCTCCACATTCAGATATAGTAGGCTTTGCAGTTTATAAAAAGTTCAGTTAGAAAACACTCAGTAAAAAATATATGAATCTTGCTGACTTTATACAATGATTGTAAGCTCGTACACACCATGAGATCCTTGGTACCGACTAACCATTACCACTTGCGACTATTCGGCCAGGATGAAAGACTGGATGGTTATGGCAAAAGTAGTCACGTCGACAGTTTGTGGCAACTGAACATGGGCCCATAGAGGACAGAGTGATCAGCCGGGGTTTTCAGAACATGTCCAATCTCCCATTTGTACGAACGGACAACATTGGACACTGGTGGCGGGCTATTGAAATCTGTGCCATTCTTTGGCTTGATTGATCAATACACTGAAAATCGGCTGAAAAATTGCACGGTGTGTACACGATCTCAGATTCCTTTCCCTAATAATTCAGCCAATCAGAAAGCTGCAGTAATATAATAATTGCCTAAGGACACCGACAATCTGATCACAGGCTCATTTCTATAGGAGTTAGCACTGAAGGGCTTTATGGAGATGCAGATTACGCAATAGGAATAAGGCCCTGCCAGCAGATCCGCAATCTGATAATTACTTTGGATTGGCTTTTTTAGAAAATTTGTTGTAAATTGCCCCGTTGTGCATATTCCTGTGGGTGGGACAGAAAAATGTTGAGTATCAAATTACTGATGGAATATCAAAAAAGTTGTCTGATCATGCATGCCCGGGCAATGACTTAAAATTACTGTCGTCGCTATTGCTCCCATTATGTAAGTTAAATGACGTCAGATGTGCATGCCTGCAAATTAAACAGATTCCATCACAATCTGCTATATAATACTGGCCATACTCTTGTTAGCCAATTTCAAAAAGATGAACTCCAAATTAGCTTTAATGTCTAATAGAGCAGCGTTTTCACCTGCAAGTTCGCTGGCCGGATAACTTTAGCTTTTTATAACTACACCAGGGATTCTAAACGGTGTGCATCCTGATGTTTGAAAACTACAACTCCTGCCTTTCCTTAACCACAGAGGGAAGCCAGGGAATGCTGGGAGTTGTAGTTTTCAAATATCTGTAGTCAAACTGTTTGAGATTCCCTTCGGTCATAAAGTTTTAAGGCCGACAAAAAGCCCCAGAAAATGAATCAACTCCATCTTAAAATTGGGTAAAAAGTTTTTGCAGAAAATCACATTTTCACCCCTTATAAATAAGGCTAAGTTTTTTGCAAAGCAGCAAAAAGTGTCTTACACTGATGTTGGCTTACATTTTAATCAGTAGTAACAGTGTCGAAAGCTTGTAATACTCTGTCAAAAATAGTCCCAACCTTACCGCTTATAAATATGCCCCACTGAGGAATGAACTAAAATGTGATGTTTAAACACAATAATGACTACAATGTGAAATAATGCATGTAGGACATAGGATGTGAGATTAAAATAAACAGTAATGTACTTTCAGTGGCAGCAGAATAAAAGGACATTGGAGCCACAATCTCTTGATGTAAAGGATAGCAAACAATGCAGCAGTACAATGTGTGAAGCCAGTAGATTCCATGGCTGTATTGGAAGAGGTGTTAACAGCAGGAAGAAAGAGGTAATGTTACCATTTTATAGATTGGTGGTAAGACTTTGTACATTTAACGTGGTTATGGAGGTCTGTCTCCAAAAAGCCATTAGTAAATTCTATTTAAAGAGAGTATGGACTACATATAACATATATTAGAAGCAATGTTAAGAGGCAAATACTGTATGGACATTTTAGAGAGAAAATATACGACATGTATTAATAAAGGTGATTCTCCGTGTAATGTGGACATTATCTACTTTTTTAAAACTTTTTCATTGCTAACAAATACCTAAAATCATTCTAGCTATTTATGCATTCTTTATTATATTTCCATGGCCCTTTATGTGTTGTATTGTATGCCCAATTCATGTCTATAGGGCTAGTGTATTCCCAGTTCAAGTATAGGGCTAGTTTATGCCCAATTCAAGTCTATAGGGCTAGTTGATAATGGCGGCAAAAAGTTAACCAACCTTTAAAAATATGCCCCTTAGTATAAACTATTTACATGTACACATTTATTTATTTTATAATTTAACTACAGTTGTTTTTCTCAGAAAAAAAAAGTGCCCGTGTGTACCTAGCACAATTATAAACAAAGGGGTTTTAGTATACATTACTGTGATCACATGATGAAAGCCTTCCAACCACGTCAAGGTAACCCCAGTCTGGAAGGTCCTAACGTCTAACCTTTTCAATTCGATTAACAAACTTTTGCATTTCTCATTCTTACACACTGGATCCATATAACAGGTTCTCCCTTCCCCCTCAGCCCTTTGGCTTTTTAAAATGAGGGAAGAGGCCATCCAGTGCTTTATATTAAAGGCATAGGACCTCCCATTAAAGGGGCGTGTTGGGGGTGCTATTACCACATGGAGGCTTGACCAAGCCTCCCAATAAATACATACAACACAAGGATTGTGGAAGCACTCCAATTAGGCTAATTTACAACTACATTTAGCGGAAGTGCTACTGATCTGGTCAAAACATTTATCAAACATAGAAAAGATAATCAATGACATTCCTAGGCCCCATACAATATTATATTATCTGCAACTGGCATACTTTATAACAAGGGGTTTTAGTATACATTACTGTGATCACATGAATGAAAAGCCTTCCAACCACGTCAAGGTAACCCAGTTTGGAAGGTCCTAACGTCTAACCTTTTCAATTTATTTTACTTCAATTACGATTAGCAAACTTTTGCATTTCTCATTCTGGATCCATATAACAGGCTCTCTCCCTTCCCCTCAGCCCTTTGGCTTTTTAAAATGAGGGAAGAGGCCATCCAGTGCTTTATATTAAAGGCAGAGGACCTCCCATTAAAGGGGCGTGTTGGGGGTGCTATTACCACATGGAGGCTTGACCAAGCCTCCATGGTTAGACGTTAGGACCTTCCAGACTGGGGTTACTTGACGTGGTTGGAAGGCTTTTCATTCATGTGATCACAGTAAAGTAACTAAAACCCCTTTGTTAAAAGTATGCCAGTGTGCAGATAAATAGATATTGTATGGGGCCTAGGAATGTGCATTGATTATCTTTTCTATGTTTGTATAAATGTTTGACCAGATCAGTAGCACTTCCGCTAAATGTAGTTGTAAATTAGCCTAATTGGAGTGCTTCCACAATCCTTGTATTGTATGTACCTAGCATAAGACGTTCAGCAATAAGCAGGCATTAAAGGAGAACTAAAGTCAAAAATAACACTTTTATAGAAGGTAAAGCAATAATTTAGCACTCTGGTTCATCAACTTATTCTTTTGAAAGCTTTACACTTTAAACAGTAAACAGTGGAAAAATATCATTATTTTCTTCAATTATTGGTTTATATTACACACCACGCAACCCTCCCCCCCTGAGGTTCTCCCTCCTCCTCCCCCCCCCCCCCCGTCTTTCTTCTCTCATGGGTACGTGCCCGTGCCGCGTCATCAACCCTCCTCCCACTGTGGAGTGCTTTTGGCCCGTGCTTTTGCGCCCGTGATCCATGGCATTTACAGCTGTCTTTTAGTAATAGGATACCTAGTTATTCTACATGTTCTTTTCCATTTTGAAAAATTTAGGTGATTTTGCTGTGCCATGCTGTGAGCTGCCATTTCAGGTTCTGTAACGGTCCTTCTTCTTCCCAGATGCACACTACCTTGGAATGTCCCTAAGAGTTCACATCTAAATTTATACCCTTGGAAATAAATGTAAAAAAATAAATCCACGGCCCTGTGGCTGAATTCTGATGTAAAGAGACAAATGAGGAAAGGAAGAAAAAGGCATTTAAAACCTTTAAGGCAGAGGGAACGGAAAGGGTCCTTAGGTATTATAAAAACTGTAACAAGGAGTGTAAGAAAGCAATCAAACTAGCTAAATTAACAATGAACAAAGCATCACTAAGCCTAAATTTTTTTTAAATTATATTAATAGTAGAGATGAGGACTGAGAATGTGGCACCATTATTAAGGGGATAAGTTAGTTACGGGGATGGCGATAAAGCAAATGTCTTGAATATTATTTTTTCTCTGTATACATATAGAAGATCCAAGTACAGACATCATAGAGTAGTAGCAATAATGGTATAAAAGATTTAAGTGCACTTTGGTTAACCGAGGATATGGTAAAAAAGGTTAATATTAATAATCTCCTGGACCGGTATAAATACATCCTACGGGTACTTAGCGAGCTAAGTTGTATTATCTAGGCCATTGTTTCTTATTTTTGAGCATTCACTCATGTCCAGAGTGTGTCCGATTGGAAAAAGGCTATGTATTCCAATATCAAAAAGGGTATTCGTTCACAGCTGGGTAATTAAGGCCTGTAAGTTTACTTCAGATGTGGGGAGATACTGAAAGTTTATAGGAACATGTTCTAGAGTATGTTTCACAGGACAGACATATAAAGTAGTAACCAGCATGTACTTAGGATGACAGATCTTGTCAAACTAACTTGCTTGGAAGTACCGTAAGTAGAAATTTAGACTCTGGCATCAGTAGATGTAGTTTACTTGGATTTTGCAAAGGCTTTTTATACAGTCCCCCATAGGCGACTAATGTATAAACTAAGGTCTGTGGTCTGGGGAAGCACATTTATACATGGAGAAAATTGGTTAATGAATAGGATAGCAGAGAGTAGTGTTTAAGGGGGCTTCATCATTATGGACTAAAGTGCTAAGTGGGGTGCCACAGGGTTCTTGTGTTGGGGCCACTCTATTTAATCTATTTATTAATGATTTGGAAGTGGGTATTGTCAGCAAATTTCCGTGTTTGCTGGCGACTCACAAAACGTTGTCGACCATTAAAACTTCAGAGATGTGCAAGTCGTTGCAGGGGGATTAGATAGATTATCACATGGGCTGCGTGGCAGATGAAATTAATGTTGATTAAGGTGATGCATTTTGGACTTAAAAATCCTTGTGTTCTTATACTGTGTTAATGAATCCCTGTTGGAAAGGGATCTTGGAGTTTGGTTGGATAACAACTTAAAGGAAGAAGCAGTGCCAGGCGGCAACAGCCAGAGCCAGCATGGGATTGTCTTGTATAAAGAGAGGTATGTATTCTCCCTTACAAAGCATTGATAAGGCCTCATTTGGAAAATGCAGTGCAATTGTGGAATCCTGTGTACAAAAAGGACATCTTTGAAATGGAAAGGTTCAGAGAAGGGCAACTAAATAATAAGGGGATGATTGGGGAGCTTGAATATGAAGAGAGATGGAAAAGTTACAATTATTTACGCTGGAGAAAAGCGCTTCAGGGATATGATTACTGTGTATTAATACATTAACGGGCCAACAATAAACTATCTGGGCTTGTTCACCAAAGAACATGTTAGAGGACACGCAGACATCCCTTAAGACTTGAAAAAAAAGTTTAGGCTTCAATTTCGAAAGGTTTTTAACTGTGAGAACGGTAAAGCTAGGAACTGTCTTCCAGTGGACGTTGTTTATGGCAGGTTCATTGATCAGTTTAAAAAAAAAGCTGGATAGTTTCTGCAAACAAGGAATTTGCAAGTTACTGGTATTGATACATAAAGTAGAGTTGACCAGGGGAATTTCGATGTAGGAAGGAATTTCCCCCCCCCTTATAAATTTGGTGGATCAAAAGTTAGGCAGGAAATGAGGATATTGCTAGATGGGTTGGAAAGATGGACATAGTATTTATCAACCTCAAATACTATTACTATACAGCGCCTTCGCGGCATAGCATCCCCTGTTTCCCAGCACCCCTCACAAACATTTGGGAGTAAACTGACTAAGAAAAACGACAGACTCAGCCCCACAGGACCATAGGCAGAGGCCAAGTGAAACCCCTAATATACGGGGGACTCACTTAAGGAACTGCTCCTAAACATACCAACTAAAGAGGACCTAATGGGGGCAACTCAGCAAATTCAACAAACTTGTCACTTGAAATAGCGATACGGCATGGGGACCTCAAAGCAGTTCTGGAACACGTGGAGGATCTGGAAACTACCCAGGAGCAAACTAATCAACACCTTTGGTTTTTCGCCAAATGAAGACCTTGAAAATAGAGTTCGACATAACCATATCCACATTAGAGGTCTCCCTGAAAACCGTCCAAGACAGTTATTGCTGGAGTCGGTGACATCCCTATTCAATACAATTCTGGAGAATGATCCACTTCAGGCCATAGAACGGATAGAATTCACAGACTTCTAGACCAAAAGGAAGCTCTAAGTTTCTCCGAGATCTGATATGTTGGGTTCACTACTTTGCCCTGAGAGCAAATTCTCACACATATCACACAATTTCCTCCTGACCCATGAAGGATCAAAAATTTACATACCGTTGGGGTTTCCCTTTCCAATTAATTGTTCAACATGAACACACTCTGACTGTGTGTAACGATTATACAGCTATATTACAGCTTAAACATGAGGAATTTTTTGCCCTTTGACCCAAATCTCAAACGACACTACCTTACATTCCTTAATAAATTTATAGACTTTATCTTAAAGGGGAACTGTGGTCCAAAAATGCTTGAGGTAAATTGATAGGAATTGCTCCCCTCAGAATTTTGCAATGTATTTCCATTGGTTATTTTGCATAGTTTTGAAGATATTTTTAATTTGTGTGTGATATGGAGCAGCATCCAGGTCCCCTGCCACTTCCTGCTTCCTGCTCTGAAACGTGCAGTCAATCTGTCCGGTGTCATCTCCTCCATTTGCAGCCCCCCTGTCCTCCCACTATGAACCCATGGTCCCTCCAGTTGCAGACCCCCCATGGCCCATTATCTTACCGCCCATGTGGCCCCGCCCACTCACGCTTGCAAAACCAAGCCCACTTGTGTTGCCAAGCCCCGCCCACTCATGGGTGCCAAATGCACTCGTGGGTGCCTAAGCCCCACCCACGGGTGCCGTGGGTTACTCAGACCCCTCCCCCCCAGAAAACTGTGGAATCAACTTTTTCAGGCAGAGTGAGAACTTTCACACAGTGAAAGAGAAGGGCTGTAGATTTCCTTACCTTTCTGACAGGACTTCACACAGCAGAGAGATGGAAGGACTTCCTGTCTCCCTCACACACTGAGGGAGTCTGGGTGTGCTTGCTGGTGGCTTGCTTGATTAATGCGTAATGTGTTATGTAATGATGTACACAGGATATTACAAACACGCACTGCAAATACTGAAAGACAATAAGCATAGGTGGCAGACTTGATTTGAGCCCGGCAAAGGCAAGCAGCATTCAGCAGCGTATTGTGTGTGCCCATGAGGGGTGTTTTGAAGGGGCTGCTTGGCGCCAGTAACAAATCTTGCACAGGGGTGTTATTAATCTTAAGGCTGACCTGTCTGTATATTGGGTGTGGAGCACGTAGAGAGGTGGTTGATGGCTCGTTTTAAAGGTAGGAAACTGGCCTTTTATTTAAACTTAGCATGATTGGAGACCACAGTTCCCCTTTAACTTGGCTTGCACCAGAGCGGGTGGGGGGGGGAGGTGGGAGGAGAACTACTGGCCAGCTTAAAGACTAAAGTCAATTCAAAAATAGGAGATATTTCTCTCCTTATTTCTCTCTCCTCCCCACAGCTTTTTTTTTTTACTTGACTCCTGGGTTTGGACTCAGATCTTTATGTAAAGGGGAGCTACTGGATTATAAAGGCACAAATGGAAGCAGTCATGGGAAACTTCTCGCAAATATACCTTTGAGCCAGACAGTGAACTTTCAGGGAGATTCAATACAAATTCTTATGTTTAAAATTGTGCTAATTTTGCCCCAACCAATCAGATCTTATTTAACATTTGAAAGCTAACATCTGATTGGTTGGGGCAAAATTATCACCAAATTTAAATATAAGAACTTTTATTGAATAACCCTGTTAGTCTTCCATTTCAACTAATTCCAGAACCGAGAATTAGCTTTAGGAGGACATAAGGTAAGAGGAGAGGGGGTAAAAATACTAAGGGATCCACATTTTTGGATCCACTTCTTTACAATAGGGATCTGTGGGGCCTGGAATGGACCTTTGGGCTCATCTCTCCTTGTCTACACCTGATATTGCTAATATTAACTTACCCGATATTGCTACCTTTAAAGGGCATGTCCACCCCCCAAAACTATAATCCCCCACTACTGGCCCCATCATGTAGGTAGGTTAATCCTTACCTCACATCCCAGCTCCATATGGTTCTCCTGTAGTGCCCCCCAAAGTCCCAAAAACTGCCCACCAGGAGGATAGCAGAGTCCATATAGGACTCTGCCTCCTACTGGCCTCCGGGAGAAGTTTGGCATGCGTACTCACCCTCCCCCTCCCTCTCCCTCCCGATTTGGATTCACCTCCCCCTAATGTAAAACCCTTTTAGCAAACATTGCCCCTGTCTTTTTTCAAAAAGCTCCCCAAACTCTTACTTACCTCCCCTCAATCCTCCGCCGCACTGCCGGCCCTCTGCTTGCGAGAATGCAACAAAAGTCTCAAAACTAACCACCAGGGGGATAGCAGGTCTTGCCTGCTATCTAGCCTCCGGTAGATATTTGCCATGCGCACTGCAGCCCTTCTCCCCCTCCCTCCCCCTCCTCCCGTTCTACTATCCCTCCCCCTAGCATTAATCCCCCTTAATATTATGCTCCCCCATGTCCCCAGCCACACCGCATGTTTTTTTTTTCAAAAGCTCCCCAAACTCTTACTTACCTCTCCGCTTTCCTCCGCTGCACTGAATGACCGGCAGCCGCGTCCGTGATTGGCTGCCGCTAGCCAATCACAGACGCGACTGCGGTCCCGCCCCTCTGCTTGCATTCTCGCAAGCAGGGGCCGGCAGTGCGGCGGAGGATTGAGGGGAGGTAAGTAAGAGTTTGGGGAGCTTTTTGAAAAAACGAAACATGCGGTTGGGGCTGGGGGACATGGGGAGCATAATATTAAAAACGATTTCAGGGGGGACATGCCCTTTAAGAAACAATAGGTTATAAGTTTAAGCCCCCAAACTTACTTTAGCTTTTGTTTCCAATTTGTTTCTTGGAAAGATAAAGATTCTACAATAGTAGTGCTCAACCTAGTATGGCTGGGAGTTAGGAGCAAAAACTTGCTTTTAGCAAGACAATACATAAGGTTGCAGGTTCGATTCACCAGATCTTCTTAATTTTTACTCAAATGTTAAAATTGTTTTACATCCGGGGAAGCAAGAAAGAAACACAGCAAAAGTACTTTTCTTCTATGAAAAGGGATTATATAATTTTTATACAGGAGCATTGCATGCATTTGAAAAACAAAAACTGAAATCCCTATTCTGTATCAGAGAGAGGGAGGAGCTCGTTCCTTTTTGATTGGCTGTCAGTTTGGAAGCAAGGTTGCAACTCCCTTGTTTTGATCTGTTGAACACTACAGATCATGTGAAGTGTACAGAGTCCACTTAGCTAACCCTAAGTTGGATTATGGGAGCTGTCCCCTAGTACCCACAGGGTAATTTAATAACTCACCAGCCCTAGCAGAGTAAAAGGGGAGACACGGCTTGCTGTTGTTTCTGATTGTGCTCTGTCTATTGGACAATGTTGTCAGAGACTTTAGATTAGAAGAAAAGTTTCATTGTCAAGTTAAATAATGGAAAGTTCATTGAAAGGTTTCAAGAGTGGGCTGGATAAGTTTCTAGAATAAAAAAATATAAAAATGACTGGAATTAACAGAGTTCTTGCTGATCCAGAGAAGGCAAATGTAAAAAAAATAAACAGGTAGGGCTATGAGTAGGTTAAAAAGAATAGGTGGACAGGTGTCTTTATTCCACCCTCCAATATTGTTACCCTACACTACAGAGTTAAAAAGTGCAGTTTTTATTTAACTTTTAAATCAGGTTGGATAAAAATGATAAACTGCTACAAATAGTATGAAATATTTTTGGGTAAAATATTTTATGGAATATAAAATCAATTAAAGCAGACATGAGCATTTAAGGGGGCCATATCTTGTTAGACGTTAGTCAATTCGATCCCACAAGTATTGAGTTGAATGTAATGTTATTGCCCAATGGTTTTTTGCTCTTGTTCCCTGGTCAGAAATTGCTTCAAGATTGACTTAAGCTCATAAAGTCGTCCCAAGGTGTTATTTGTAACTTTGCAGGAAAGAAGCTAGTAAGCAGCAAGTGTTCAGGCAACTTGGCCACACTTTCATGGATGGGGGTCTTTTTTTGGCCAATTGGATTATGGTAATTTCACCAGTTAAGCAAGGGATCCTGGCCTTATTTGGTTTTAAAACATGCATACATGCTTTTGGTGTGGATCACCATCTTACTTCCAGTATATGGAATACAAATACAACAGCACAATAAAAGCAAGCGCATTTTGGCCTAGATTTTCGTAATTCATTTATTTTAATTATATGAAACAATGTATAGAAGTCAAAGGAAATCATATTTAGGTAAAAATGGAATTTCAAAAGCTGGAAATGTTAGGACATCTCAGAAACTGAATGCTCTCAGTAACAAAAATCTGTTAATGCTATTAGGTTACTATTAATTCTTAATGTTTTTTTGTTTTTTTTTGGTGAATGACTGCAAAAGGAAAGGAAAAGTTATAAATATAAAAGTTTATTCAGTATAGTGTTTAGAAAATAAGTTCACATCATTTCAGAATACAATAAAACTTGTCCAGGCACAAATCCCTATTACAGTACAATGAAAACAAAACAAAAACACATATACCTCCCTCTTTGGTTGAACAAACTGCACAGTAATGCTTTGTGAAATGAGGTTGGTACCTTTAAATGAGAACTGAGTTTTCAGCATTATTGGTTTATTAGAGCAGATGGATTTTAAGATTTGCATTATTTTGTTAAGGCACAAAGCAAAATAAAACAAAAAAAATAGAAATAAATAGAACATGCAAAGATTTTCATTTAATATTAAAAATATAAGGTCCAGTATTACACATGATTGTATTTTATAACTAAAAACAAAATGTTAAACACCACCAAAATAGACACATTCAGGTAAAGGATTTACCATTGTTGGTGAGATTTTAAATTTATGAACCCCACATAAATGTACACTTTAGAGAGACAGATGGAAATCATATGATTTCATCTTAAGAAAAGATCTTGAGAAAAATCCTAAAGTTCTTCCTTCTAATAAGCAAAGGATTTGAATATAAATAGCATTTTTGCATCTAATTATATAGGTTTATACAGGTTCCATGCAATAGTGTAAATCCGTAACTATTTTAAATGGTAAAATAGTGCAAACATTTTAATAAATGTAGTGTTTATAGTCTAGGAATGTATTTAACAGCAATGAACATGGAATTCGTTTATATTTACATAAATGCTGATTGTCCTTCTCTGTAAGCATACCGTTTGACTACAGTGTGTTTATAGTTACTCTAAAGATTTTTATATTGCTACATTAGGATCCACATCCCAGAATAGGGACTGTTAACAAAAATACACACTTAGTTCTTTTTATACAATAAACAGTCTAAGCTTTGCTTTATAACAATGTGCTTTACTACAAATAAAGGCCAAATGGCCAAAGGCACTGGAAAATCTGTAGCAGGAACTATACTTGAGAACTTAAAAATAAACTATTGACAAGGTCACAGTATTAAATTACTTTAGGGGGTAAATTTCATTTGTCTTCTGAACATTCACCATTAAAATAGTGTTTTTAATGTTTGTTAATGACTAGTGCTGAGATTTTGTGTCTCCTGTAGAAAAGCTGTATAGAGGGACTGAAAGTATTTAAATGTAAAAAAAAGAAAAAAAAAAAAAAGGAAGAATGCCATGTACATTTACTGTACAAAAATGGTTAAGAATAAAAGGCTTGCATACAATTCTTTGGTAAGTCAGTCTACATACAATTGTTTAATTTTAACATTGAAATTCGCATTTATTAAAAACAGCTAAATGCCTATTGAAAGGGGGTGGAAAAATTCAATGCTGAATGTAACATTTTTAAATCAATTTTGGTAAAAAAAAAAAAAGTGACATGATAAGCACCTCCAACTCATGTATAAAGGATGTGTATATTAGTCAGATTTGAGAATTGATTACAGTTCCAGCATTCCTCTCTCCTGCCACCAAAGCAGTTTAAGCGGCTCAGTACCTATTCCAAATCATTTAGAATATTCTCCAACAGTTCACACAGCAATCTGTAGTTTTATAGTTGTGTTCCCTTTAAAACACCACATTTCAGCAATTCTCAAACGGTCAGTTATGGGGGAAATAAACAGTGCTCTTTATATTATTTTTTTTATAAGTCTTGACATATCATCCATTTGAACATTCTGAAGTTTGACTAAATCTTTTTTGTCTGTTTCAAGTTCTTCGCAGCTGCTACCAACCAACATACTTTGATTTTGTATCCAACATAACACTTCCACTTATTGTAGTATTTTGAGATATGGGCAAATAATTATCTTTTGTGTCAGGCAAAGGTTGTAGTACCATATTGTGCTGGTTGCTGAATTCGTGATGAACTTGTGTAGGGTGGGGGGTAGCATTACTTGTTACAAGGATTGGTTCCCCAAGGGAAGGCTGTGCAGTGGACATGAAAGTAGGTCTTGAGTTGCAATATAGTGACAATTCTGCAATGAGGTAAAGTTAGCATTATTAGTGGCAGTTGTAGTACTTGCAGTTACAGGAAGAGCTTGATTCAAACTGCAGACTGATGTGTTGCCACAGGGGTTAGATGCGTGGAAGTAGTTATTAAAGTAGATGGAGAAATGGAAAAATTCTGTGTTGAGTTCCATTTAAGGATGCTGCAACAGACGCAAATTATCATCGGTAGGCATGCTAATGTTAACCTGTGCTGTGCTTTGGTTAACAGACATTAACGGAGAAAAAACAAGGCTTCTTTCTAGTCCATCTGTTTTATAGCATGCGGAACTGTGTAGACAACAGTGCTATGCGGGAGCGAGCTAAGGAAACATTTCCTTGTTCTACACTTGTTTCATTTGTAAAAGTTACCCCCATCTGTAGTACCAGGAGTGACTGAAAGGTTACCTGGAAAAAAAAAAATGTAAATTTAGAAAATGTATATATGGACAAAATTTTCAAATAATAAAAAAAAAAAATTATTTAACAGCAAAAAATGAAAAAAAGAATGGTCATTTTGCACATGGATCCCAGCCATGACATCCATGAGGTCTATGCCAATAATTAAAAAGGAAAACCCTGTGCACGTGCCCTGTAAGATGTAGGGATGAAATACTTTCTTTTTGATATCTAAAAGGATAGGTTCACTCAAAAATAATTTTAGGCCTTTTTTCATAAACAGAAGAACAGGAGGTTTAAATTTACCAATGAGTGCTCATCCACCGATTCTTGAAAGCTCCCTACTGCTTCTGGGTCATACTATACCATAGCGCGCGTGGTATAGTATGCAAGAAAAATTAATTAATTGAAGAATGGTAGGCAAGATCTCTTTCCCATAAATGGAAAGAGTAGAAATAAAAGGTTCTCTACCCCTCATAAAATCACCATATGCTTTCCTATTGAACGAGGAGTGATAACACATTTACATATAAACTCACTTATCTACTATAGTGGCTCGGGTAACCCTATGGGACTGCACGATCGATCGCAAATTCAATTTGCCGCGAACGACAGAACATTGTCCCCGCGAGGACAAATAGTCCGGCCGTGTGTACCCAGCCTAAGTCCTGGCCGAACAGTTCACAAATATGTAACATGAAGTGGCCCAGGTGCACACAGCCCCAGGCTCGTTGCGGACCAAAACGTGCAAGACAAGGTAAGTATATCAGGTTTAACACACCACTGGACTGCTGAAGGAACACTCTCAATAAAATTAAATGTAGTCTTATTAGCTTATGCGTCTCGGACAAGTCACAGTCCTTAATCCCATTCTTCAATTAATGAGGGAACCTATCCTTTAAAATGCATGTATGTTAAATGGATAATTGAAACCAGGTCATTAGTATTCCATTGCTACTGTATATACTGACTTTCACAGCACCATCAAAAAACACAATTTCTGAAGGTTTTTTTTTTTTCATGTTGCCAATAATCTTTTGTTGGACTTTCAATTAATTTACTTACAAAAAACAAACATGCACATAAGAAATGAAAATGTATAATCTAAATTACATGATTTGCAAAGTCCAAGGTACTTTGCAAAGAACAAATTATCTTAAATGTATATAAAATAACTAGCCAATGTTTTATTATCGCACGAACACACAAGGAAAAGTTGATTTACTTTAAATCTCGCATATTGTTTGGAGTCAAAGGCTAAGCAAAAAATACCTTACATCAGTTAATAAATATACTAATTTTGCATTCCATGGTCTGCTCCCTAGTTCTGTATATCCATGTAAGTCCTCCAGGCACCTACAACAGACCGTAAAGTTTTAAAAAACACCATCATAATTTATGGGAGGTAGGATCAAGTTTTCCCACCCTATTTTCATGTGATTTAAAGGAATAAGATTGTTTTTAGTTTAAAATTTTTTTTCCCACATAATTTGTCACTGAACTAAGCCAGGGAGACAGAAAGCTGCAAGCTTCAGTGAAAAACGTTTAAACTAAAGCACAACAGGAGTGAGGAATATTCATTCCTCACCTCCATAAAATTATATATTTTTGGGGGTAAAACATTTTAGGGTATTAAAAATATATGGGGGGGTGGACAATATCTTTAAATTTCAAATGATAGGCAAAGCGATTTTATTTTATGCAGAATGGACATTTGTCTTATGAGAGATTGGACACCGTTAATGGGGGGGGGGTTTACAGGAGAACCCTATGGAGCTGGGATGTGAGGTAAGGATTAAACTACACTACATGGTGGGGCCAGTAGTTGGGGGGATTATAGTTTTGGGGGTGGACATGCCCTTTAAACAATTGCTTTAATGGGTGAGCCACCACAGCAAATGCAAAGAAATTAAATATATTTAGAAGCTTTATCTTTTTCTAGGAACAGAATGATCACACTGTTTTGTATTGCCTAGGGAAGGCAGAATGCAACTCACACTGGCTGGTAAATAAACTGCAGGGTAACAAGCAGCTTTCAAAGTCTTATCAGGTACCTCCATATTGGTGTGGAGACATCTGTATAGAAAATACTATGCATAAAGACAGTGCTATGGGTTGTACTGGCAACAACATAAAAGCCATATTAATTAAAGAATCTATTACTCACGTGTACTGAAAGCAACTTACTAGAGGAAAAATCTACAATGTATAGGTGTTCAGGGGAGAAGAGCTTTCATTTTAGGATTTAAAAAAATGAAAGGGATATCTTTGACTCCTCTGAAATGATCTATAGGTAAACAATGCACCAGAGATTATTATAGTTAGGAAAATGTGGGTATTGCTGAGAGAGGTAACTAATATGGGCCATTTGTATATTTCTTTAACAAGATCATATCCCCACACAATCACTGCTTCTCCAGTGTAAACAGCCCTATCTTAGTATAGTACAGTATTAATGTATTTACTACACATGCATTGGCCACAGGGACATCCTTTAAGAAAAGAAATTTAGTCTTCAAGTTCGGAAAGGGTTTTTCACTGTGAGAACGGTAAAACTATGGAACTTCCAGTGGACATTGTGATGGCAGGTTCATTGGATAGTTTCAAAAGAAAGATGGACGGGTTTCTAAAAACAAGGAATGTTGCAGGTTACTGGTATTGATATATAATGTAGAGTTAATCCACAGATATTTCTGATTACCACTTGGAGCCAGGAAGGAATTTTCTCCCCTTCATAATTCTGGATTCTTTTTTTTTTTTTTGCCTTCCTATGGATCAAAAGTTAGGCAGGAAATGTGGGTATTTCTGATTGCTGTTGGACTGGATAGATGAATGTCTTTATTCAACCTCATATTATACTATACTAGAAGGGTAAGGTTTACCAGCTTGATGGCTCCTTTTGCTGTTAAATGTTGCGTTATGTAGTAGCACAAAACAAAGATAACTATTGCATCAGGTGTCTGTCTGGAACACATTGCAAACCATGCTATTTTAATGTAGCATTGGTTTTACACTTATCTTGGAGATAGTGCCCTTTACTGCATCCCCCCTATACTGTTTTAGGTTTTTACAGATCAGAACTTTCTCATTCATTACTTTAGAATAATGGTGTTTTGTTTTTTACTTTCCAAGGGCAATCTGAGAAAATATTCAGGGAAAGTCCTGTGCTGTTTTGCTGATTTGTCAAAACTATGGTGGCTATTTGTACAGTTTCTGTATTACTTCTTACCGATACCACTGCTCCATGATAACTACATCTGTATTTTATGTTGCAGAGAGACTTAAAATAAGAACCAATATGTTAAAGGGCATGTCCACCCTTAAAACATAAAACGGTCTGCCTGCAACCCCAACTGCTATTTTTACCAGTGTATTACATACTTTTGTAACAAGATATTTAATTATATGTTCCTTCTGGAAAATTCACCCCCTCCACCTGCTTAACGAGCGTTTTATAAGCTTGAGCATGTGCAGAGGCGGTAGTGGGAAAACAGCAGTCAATCATTTGTTGTGATGTCAGTTGTCACCAGTGGCATAACTGGTGACAACCGTGTGTGTGGAGGGGGCACGGACGGGAAGAGAGCCCACCACAACCTCTGCGATTGCACACATGAAGGAAACATTCATGCGATCAGCTGTTTAAAAGACTGGACACAAACTTACGGAACCGAAACGGAAATTCATGTCCGGTCTCGTAAACAGCTAATTGCGCGTATGTAGGGGTGGAATTGAATGACTGTATGGAGGGGCCAGCTTATTTTACCAAAATGGGGAAAATAATTAAAAATAAGGATAAAATAATTATCCTTTAATAGCAGGTTAGTAATGCAATTTATGTGCATTTAAGTGAAGAATATATATTAGTTGGGGCAGGTTACTGACATTATTTTTGTTTTGAGTGATGTTCTTATTTCCCAGAATTCCTGACTCACAGAGAGGCCCACATTTTTTTCACTGACTTGTATTTTATCACACATGAGCAGAAACAAGTACTGCAGGAGCTTCTAAAAGCAGGTCACTGCCCCCTAGAAGTCTATCAAGCCTATCCAGTTACAGTCCAGCTCAGCTGACTGAGGTCAGGGTCTACTGCAGTGTTTCTCAACCAGGGGTCCGGGGACCCCTAGGGGTCCCTGAGAGGTTTAATGGGGGTCCTCAAAACATTGACAGAAATTGCATAGATCCACAATTTTGATGAATGCAGATATATTTTTCTACGTATTTATCAATGTTCTGTATAAAGTCTGTGTTTGGTGTATTGATGTCTGAGAGATAAATAAAAATAAGTTATGTTTTAATGTAAGGGTTCCCACCCTGGTGTGAATTAGAGTGCATTTTGTTCAATAGAGATGTATTTATCGATCTATCATTTATATTTGTATAGATTAGGATTTTTGATGATTTGATGACTGACAAAGAAAAATAATAATACTGTATATAATCATAATTTTATGTAGAGGTCCCCGAGACATTAAAATTGTTTCAAGGGGTCCCCACCGATATAAAGGTTGAGAAACACTGGTCTACTGGAAAGCAAGAATCGAGGCACTGACTTTTACCTAATTTAAGTAAATCTATAGGTAAATGCTATGCATTAATGTTTTTAGTGTGGAAGTTTTCAGGTTATTGTGTTATATAAATATGGGATTTAGTTCTTTAAGGTTACCTATCATTAGCAGTAGATTTGGCTGCTCTCTTACAGCATCAAAGAATCAGGAAGAGCAGACCTCCTAGCCTCAGCCCAAGGAAAAGTTTGCCCCAGGGTTCAGTGGCTTTCAGCAACACATCTATTGTGCCATCTAGCTCCCAGCAATCCCTGCAGAATGGGGAATTCCTGCCCTCTTGATTTAGTTTACATTTTCTGTCTATTGAATGCATATAACAAGCTAAATCATGACTCAGTGTATCTATCCCCCGTAGCTGTACAGTAGCAGGCCCTGACATGACCAGCACTTTAATGTGTGTTCAGTGGGTTGCATACTTTGCATTATTGTTTTTTTTTGGCTGCTCTAACCAGATCAACATAATCATATTCACACTCCTGCATCATTAGCGCAGCATTTGGCCTTGTGTTTTTATATATTCATGGAACTCAATGGTAAAGGTTGGATGTCAATTTCAAGGTGACTTCTAATATCAATATAAGGGGG
The DNA here is from genome assembly GCA_019447015.1 of Hymenochirus boettgeri. Lineage (NCBI taxonomy): Eukaryota > Metazoa > Chordata > Amphibia > Anura > Pipidae > Hymenochirus > Hymenochirus boettgeri. Next base: position 265,290,812 of record CM033476.1, read on the forward strand.
TACATTATCCTTTATAATTTACAATTTTTTTTATGTAGTTTTGTACAACATCCCCATAATGCACTGCCCAACCTATCTCTCAATATATTACAAGATATCAGTGATGGCAGGGAAAATTATGCTGTATAAACCGTCATAGCTGACCTTCAAACCACAGTAAGAAAGTGTCTGTATACTGTTTCTGCTCCAGACCTCAGATGTATACATTTCCCATAATGCCTGTGCTAGTAAAATGTATGTGGCATTTTTTTCTTCTCTGACCTTCTTATCCCTTGTTTTTTAAGATCTGGGAGTTTTACTTTTTAAAGGAGATGGGGCACAGCTAGTCATTAAAGAACTGTCAATCACCCAGGCCCTCCCCCTGGCACACTACATGTAGAAAGTAAAATGTATTTCTCTATCACTGTATGGCTAATTGATTCAGCATTAAGATCAGGAAAAGGAATAAGCATTGTCTGTTACTCTGTGTTCTTTCTGTGCAGATAAACCCAATCCTGCAGTTAGCTGCTGTCTGTGCTACTTACGTCCCAATGTAGCACTGTACCTAAAGAAATCAATTACAAAGCCCCCCACACACACACACACACCTTCAAACTCCTACAGCTAAAATAAAATCTTACTAGATTCAAGCAGTTATTACAGCTCCCAGTGCTACTTATCTTCCCATAGCAAAGCAGTGATCAAGTTCCTGACAGCACTAAAAATATAGGAGAGGATAAAGGCAAGTCATTTAATGTCCCTTTAAAGCGTATTTCATGTAAGTTTATGCAAATAGAATATTATTTTTGGCCTTGTGTGACCAACTTATAAAATTTCTAAAGCATCTGATTATATAATTTTCAACTTAGATTCATATTTAACATTGAGGCAGGCTTGGTTTACTTGATTACAAACTACAAATAGATCACAAATTGTGATGGTAAATCAAGGCCAGTAAGCAGGAGAAAATTCCAAAATTTGTGGAGAGAAAATAAAAGAAAGAATGCTGTAAACCTATACCTGTACAATAGGATACAGACATTCTTCTTTGTACAATGGGGTGTATTCACTGTCTGCTGGAAAAAGATAACTGTGTTACTCTCTTGGAAATAAATGTTTTATCTCCTGCTCCACATTCAGATATAGTAGGCTTTGCAGTTTATAAAAAGTTCAGTTAGAAAACACTCAGTAAAAAATATATGAATCTTGCTGACTTTATACAATGATTGTTAAGCTCTGTACACACCATGAGATCCTTGGTACCGACTAACCATTTACCACTTGCGACTATTCGGCCAGGATGAAAGACTGTGGATTATGGCAAAAGTAGTCACAGTCGACAGTTTGTGGCAACTGAACATGCGGCCCATAGAGGACAGAGTGATCAGCCGGGGTTTTCAGACATGTCCAATCTCCCATTTGTACGATACGGACAAACAATTGGACACTGGTGGCGGGCTATTGCAAATCTGTGCCATTCTTTGGCTTGATTGATCAATACACTGAACTATCGGCTGAAAAATTGCACGGTGTGTACACAGTCTCAGATTCCTTTCCCTAATAATTCAGCCAATCAGAAAGCTGCAGTAATATAATAATTGCCTAAAGGACACCGACAATCTGATCACAGGCTCATTTCTATAGGAGTTAGCACTGAAGGGCTTTATGGAGATGCAGATTACGCAATAGGAATAAGGCCCTGCCAGCAGATCCGCAATCTGATAATTACTTTGGATTGGCTTTTTTAGAAAATTTGCTGTAAATTCTGCCCAGTTGTGCATATTCCTGTGGGTGGGACAGAAAAATGTTGAGTATCAAATTACTGATGGAATATCAAAAAAGTTGTCTGATCATGCATGCCCTGGGCAATGACTTAAAATTACTGTCAGTCGCTATTGCTCCCATTATGTAAGTTAAATGACAGTCAGATGTGCATGCCTGCAAATTACAAACAGATTCCATCACAATCTGCTATATAATACTGGCCATACTCTTGTTAGCCAATTTCAAAAAGATGAACTCCAAATTAGCTTTAATGTCTAATAGAGCAGCGTTTCTCACCTGCAAGTTCGCTGGCCGGATAACTTTAGCTTTTTATAATCTACACCAGGGATTCTTAAACGGTGTGCATCCTGATGTTTGAAAACTACAACTCCTGCCTTTCCTTAACCACAGAGGGAAGCCAGGGAATGCTGGGAGTTGTAGTTTTCAAATATCTGTAGTCAAACTGTTTGAGATTCCCTTCGGTCATAAAGTTTTAAGGCCAGACAAAAAGCCCCAGAAAATGAATCAACTCCATCTTAAACTTGGTAAAGAAGTTTTTGCAGAAAATCACATTTTCACCCCTTTATAAATAAGGCTAAGTTTTTTGCAAAGCAGCAAAAAGTGTCTTACACTGATGTTTGGCTTACATTTTATAAATCAGTAGTAACAGTGTCGAAAAGCTTGTAATACTCTGTCAAAAATAGTCCCAACCTTACCGCTTATAAATATGCCCCATTGAGGAATGAACTAAAATGTGATGTTTAAAACACAATAATGACTACAATGTGAAATAATGCATGTAGGACATAGGATGTGAGATTAAAATAAACAGTAATGTACTTTCAGTGGCAGCAGAATAAAAGGACATTGGAGCCACAATCTCTATTGATGTAAAGGATAGCAAACAATGCAGCAGTACAATGTGTGAAGCCAGTAGATTCCATGGCTGTATTGGAAGAGGTGTTAACAGCAGGAAGAAAGAGGTAATGTTACCATTTTATAGATTGGTGGTAAGACTTTGTACATTTAACGTGGTTATGGAGGCTCTGTCTCCAAAAAGCCATTAGTAAATTCTATTTAAAGAGAGTATGGACTACATAATAACATATATTAGGAAGCAATGTTAAGAGGCAAATACTGTATGGACATTTTAGAGAGAAAATATACTGACATGTATTAATAAAGGTGATTCTCCGTGTAATGTGGACATTATCTACTTTTTTAAAACTTTTTCATTGCTAACAAATACCTTAAAATCATTCTAGCTATTTATGCATTCTTTATTTATATTTCCATGGCCCTTTATGTTGTTGTATTGTATGCCCAATTCATGTCTATAGGGCTAGTGTATTCCCAGTTCAAGTCTATAGGGCTAGTTTATGCCCAATTCAAGTCTATAGGGCTAGTTGATAATGGCGGCAAAAAGTTAACAAACCTTTAAAAATATGCCCCTTAGTATAAACTATTTACATGTACACATTTATTTATTTTATAATTTAACTACAGTTGTTTTTCTCAGAAAAAAAAAGTGCCCGTGTGTACCTAGCACAATTTATAAACAAAGGGGTTTTAGTATACATTACTGTGATCACATGAATGAAAAGCCTTCCAACCACGTCAAGGTAACCCCAGTCTGGAAGGTCCTAACGTCTAACCTTTTCAATTTCGATTAACAAACTTTTGCATTTCTCATTCTTACACACTGGATCCATATAACAGGCTCTCTCCCTTCCCCCTCAGCCCTTTGGCTTTTTAAAATGAGGGAAGAGGCCATCCAGTGCTTTATATTAAAGGCATAGGACCTCCCATTAAAGGGGCGTGTTGGGGGTGCTATTACCACATGGAGGCTTGACCAAGCCTCCCAATAAATACATACAATACAAGGATTGTGGAAGCACTCCAATTAGGCTAATTTACAACTACATTTAGCGGAAGTGCTACTGATCTGGTCAAAACATTTATACAAACATAGAAAAGATAATCAATGCACATTCCTAGGCCCCATACAATATTATATTATCTGCACACTGGCATACTTTATAAACAAAGGGGTTTTAGTATACATTACTGTGATCACTTAAGAAAAGCCTTCCAACCCACGTCAAGGTAACCCCAGTCTGGAAGGTCCTAACGTCTAACCTTTTCAATTTATTTTACTTCAATTACGATTAGCAAACTTTTGCATTTCTCATTCTGGATCCATATAACAGGCTCTCTCCCTTCCCCCTCAGCCCTTTGGCTTTTTAAAATGAGGGAAGAGGCCATCCAGTGCTTTATATTAAAGGCAGAGGACCTCCCATTAAAGGGGCGTGTTGGGGGTGCTATTACCACATGGAGGCTTGACCAAGCCTCCATGGTTAGACGTTAGGACCTTCCAGACTGGGGTTACCTTGACGTGGTTGGAAGGCTTTTCATTCATGTGATCACAGTAATGTATACTAAAACCCCTTTGTTTATAAAGTATGCCAGTGTGCAGATAATATGATATTGTATGGGGCCTAGGAATGTGCATTGATTATCTTTTCTATGTTTGTATAAATGTTTTGACCAGATCAGTAGCACTTCCGCTAAATGTAGTTGTAAATTAGCCTAATTGGAGTGCTTCCACAATCCTTGTATTGTATGTACCTAGCATAAGACGTTCAGCAATAAGCAGGCATTAAAGGAGAACTAAAGTCAAAAATAACACTTTTATAGAAGGTAAAGCAATAATTTAGCACTCTGGTTCATCAACTTATTCTTTTGAAAGCTTTACACTTTAAACAGTAAACAGTGGAAAAATATCATTATTTTCTTCAATTATTGGTTTATATTACACACCAGCCAACCCCCCCCCCCCCGGGGCTTTCTCCCCCTCCCCCCCCCCCCCCCGTCTTTCTTCCTCTCATGGGTACGTGCCCGTGCCGCGTCATCAACCCTCCTCCCACTGTGGAGTGCTTTTGCGCCCGTGCTTTTGCGCCCGTGATCCATGGCATTTACAGCTGTCTTTTAGTATATAGGATACCTAGTTATTCTACATGTTCTTTTCCATTTTGAAAAATTTAGGTGATTTTGCTGTGCCATGCTGTGAGCTGCCATTTCAGGTTCTGTAACGGTCCTTCTTCTTCCCAGAATGCACACTACCTTGGAATGTCCCTAAGAGTTCACATCTAAATTTATACCCTTGGGAAATAAATGTAAAAAAAATAAATCCACGGCCCTGTGGCTGAATTCTGATGTAAAGAGACAAATGGAAAGGAAGAAAAAGGCATTTAAAACCTTTAAGGCAGAGGGAACGGAAAGGGCCTTTAGGTATTATAAAAACTGTAACAAGGAGTGTAAGAAAGCAATCAAACTAGCTAAAATTAACAATGAACAAAGCATCACTAAGCCTAAATTTTTTTTTAAATTATATTAATAGTAAGAAGATGAGGACTGAGAATGTGGCACCATTAGTTAATGGGGATAAGTTAGTTACGGAGGATGGCGATAAAGCAAATGTCTTGAATATTTATTTTTTCTCTGTATACACTATAGAAGATCCAAGTACAGACATCATAGAGTATAGTAGCAATAATGGTATAAAAGATTTAAGTGCACTTTGGTTAACCGAGGATATGGTAAAAAAGGTTAATATTAATAAATCTCCTGGACCGGATAAAATACATCCTCGGGTACTTAGCGAGCTAAGTTCAGTTTTATCTAGGCCATTGTTTCTTATTTTTGCAGATTCACTCATGTCCGGTGGTGTGCCGATTGGAAAAAGGCTGATGTTATTCCAATATTCAAAAAGGGTATTCGTTCACAGCTGGGTAATTAAAGGCCTGTAAGTTTAACTTCAGTGGTGGGGAAGATACTGGAAAGTTTAATAAGGAACATGTTCTAGAGTATGTTTCAAGGACAGACATTATAAGTAGTAACCAGCATGTACTTAGGATGACTAGATCTTGTCAAACTAACTTGCTTGGAAGTACCGTAAGTAGAAATTTAGACTCTGGCATAGCAGTAGATGTAGTTTACTTGGATTTTGCAAAGGCTTTTTATACAGTCCCCCATAGGCGACTAATGTATAAACTAAGGTCTGTTGGTCTGGGGAAGCACATTTATACATGGATAGAAAATTGGTTAATGAATAGGATGCAGAGAGTAGTTGTTAATGGGGCTTCATCATTATGGACTAAAGTGCTAAGTGGGGTGCCACAGGGTTCTGTGTTGGGGCCACTTCTATTTAATCTATTTATTAATGATTTGGAAGTGGGTATTGTCAGCAAAGTTTCCGTGTTTGCTGGCGACTCACAAAACGTTGTCGACCATTAAAAACTTCAGAGGATGTGCAATCGTTGCAGGGGGATCTAGATAGATTATCACATTGGGCTGCTAAGTGGCAGATGAAATTCAATGTTGATTAAGGTGATGCATTTTGGACTTAAAAATCCTTGTGTTGCTTATACTGTGTTAAATGAATCCCTGTTGGAAAGGGATCTTGGAGTTTTGGTGGATAACAAACTTAAAGGAAGAAGCAGTGCCAGGCGGCAACAGCCAGAGCCAGCATGGGATTGTCTTGTATAAAGAGAGGTATGTATTCTCCCTCTTTACAAAGCATTGATAAGGCCTCATTTGGAAAATGCAGTGCAATTTTGGAATCCTGTGTACAAAAAGGACATCTTTGAAATGGAAAGGGTTCAGAGAAGGGCAACTAAATTAATAAGGGGATTGGGGGAGCTTGAATATGAAGAGAGACTGGAAAAGTTACAATTATGTACGCTGGAGAAAAGGCGCTTCAAGGGGATATGATTACTGTGTATTAATACATTAACGGGCCATACAATAAACTATCTGGGGCATTGTTCACCAATAGAACATGTTAGAGGACACGCAGACATCCCTTAAGACTTGAAAAAAAAGGTTTAGGCTTCAATTTCGGAAAGGGATTTTAACTGTGAGAACGGTAAAGCTATGGAACTGTCTTCCAGTGGACGTTGTTATGGCAGGTTCATTGATCAGTTTAAAAAAAAAGCTGGATGAGTTTCTGCAAACAAGGAATTTGCAAGTTACTGGTATTGATACATAAAGTAGAGTTGATCCAGGGAAATTTCGATTGTCAGGAAGGAATTTCCCCCCCCCCCTTATAAATTTGGTGGATCAACAGTTAGGCAGGAAATGAGGATATTGCTAGATGGGTTGGAATAGATGGACATATGTATTTATTCAACCTCAAATACTATACTATACTATCAGGCTCTTTCTGGCATAGATCCCCTGTTTCCCAGCACTCCCTCACAAACACATTTGGGAGTAAACTGACTAAGAAAACACAGACTCTACTGCCACAGGACCATAGGCAGAGGCCAAGTGAAACCCCTAATATACAGGGGGACTCACTTAAGGAACTGCTCCTAAACATACCAACTAAAGAGGACCTAATGGGGGCAACTCAGCAAATTCAACAAACTTGTCACTCTGAAATAGCGATACGGCATGGGGACCTCAAAGCAGTTCTGGAACACGTGGAGGATCTGGAAACTACCCAGGAGCAAACTAATCAACACCTTTGTGTTTTTCGCCAAATGGAAGACCTTGAAAATAGAGTTCGACATAACCATATCCACATTAGAGGTCTCCCTGAAACCGTCCAAGACAGTTTATTGCTGGAGTCGGTGACATCCCTATTCAATACAATTCTGGAGAATGATCCACTTCAGGCCATAGAACTGGATAGAATTCACAGACTTCTGAGACCAAAAGGAAGCTCTAAGTTTCTCCGAGATCTGATATGTTGGGTTCACTACTTTGCCCTGAAAGAGCAAATTCTCACACAATATCACACAATTTCCTCCCTGACCCATGAAGGATCAAAAATTTACATACCGTTGGGGTTTCCCTTTCCAATTGATTGTTCAACATGAACACACTCTGACTGTGTAACGATTATACAGCTATATTACAGCTTATAACATGAGGAATTTTTGCCCTTTGACCCAAATCTCAAACGACACTACCTTACATTCCTTAATAAATTTATAAGACTTTATCTTAAAGGGGAACTGTGGTCCAAAAATGACTTGAGGTAAATTGATAGGAATTGCTCCCCTCAGAATTTTTGCAATGTATTTCCATTGTTTATTTTGCATAGTTTTGAAGATATTTAAATTTTTGTGTGTGATATGGCAGCAGCATCACCAGGTCCCCTGCACTTCCTGCTTCCTGCTCTGAAACTGTCAGTCAATCTGTCCGGTGTCATCTCCTCCACTTTGCAGCCCCCCTGGTCCCTCCCACTCATGAACCCCATGGTCCCTCCAGTTGCAGACCCCCCATGGCCCATTATCTTACAGCCCCATGTGGCCCCGCCCACTCACGCTTGCATAAACCAAGCCCACTTGTGTGTGCCTAAGCCCCGCCCACTCATGGGTGCCTAAGCAATGCCCACTCGTGGGTGCCTAAGCCCCACCCACGGGTGCCGTGGGTTACTCAGACCCCTCCCCCCCAGAAAACTCTGTGGAATCAACTTTTTCAGGCAGAGTGAGAACTCTTTCACACAGTGAAAGAGAAGGGCTGTAGATTTCCTTACCTTCTCTGACAGGACTTCACACAGCAGAGAGCTGGAAGGACTTCCTGTCTCCCTCACACACTGAGGGAGTCTGAGGCTGTGCTTGCTGGTGGCTCTGTGCATTTAATGCGTAATGTGTTATGTAATGATGTACACAGGATATATACAAACACGCACTGCAAATACTGAAAGACAATAAGCATAGGTGGCAGACTTGATTTGAGCCCGGCAAAGGCAAGCAGCATTCAGCAGCGTATTGTGTGTGCCCATGAGGGGTGTTTTGAAGGGGCTGCTTGGCGCCAGTAACAAATCTTGCACAGGGTGTTATTAATCTTAAGGCTGACCCTGTCTGTATATCTTGGGCTGTGGAGCACGTAGAGAGGTGGTTGATGGCTCGTTTTAAAGGTAGGAAACTGGCCTTTTATTTAAACTTAGCATGATTGGAGACCACAGTTCCCCTTTAACTTGGCTTGCACCAGATCCGGGTGGGGGGGGAGGTGGGAGGAGAACTACTGGCCAGCTTAAAGACTAAAGTCAATTCAAAATATGGAGATATTTCTCTCCTTATTTCTCTCTCCTCCCCCACAGCTTTTTTTTTTAACTTAGACTCCTGGGTTTGGACTCAGATCTTTATGTAAAAGGGGAGCTACTGGATTATAAAGGCACAAATGGAAGCAGTCATGGGAAACTTCTCGCAAATATACCTTTGAGCCAGACAGTGAACTTTCAGGGAGATTCAATACAAATTCTTATCGTTTAAAATTGTGCTAATTTTGCCCCAACCAATCAGATCTTATTTAACATTTGAAAGCTAACATCTGATTGGTTGGGGCAAAATTATCACCAATTTAAATTATAAGAACTTTTATTGAATAACCCTGTTAGTCTTCCATTTCAACTAATTCCAGAACCGAGAATTAGCTTTAGGAGGACATAAGGTGAAGGGAGAGGGGGTAAAATATACTAAGGGATCCACATTTTTTGGATCCACTTCTTTAACATAGGGATCTGTGGGGGCCTGGAATGGACCTTTGGGCTCATCTCTCCTTGTCTACACCTGATATTGCTAATATTAACTTACCCGATATTGCTACCTTTAAAGGGCATGTCCACCCCCAAAACTATAATCCCCCCACTACTGGCCCCATCATGTAGTGTAGTTTAATCCTTACCTCACATCCCAGCTCCATATGGTTCTCCTGTAGTGCCCCCCCAAAGTCCCAAAAACTGCCCACCAGGAGGATAGCAGAGTCCATATAGGACTCTGCCTCCTACCTGGCCTCCGGGAGAAGTTTGGCATGCGTACTCCCCCTCCCTCTCCCTCCCGATTTGATTCCCTCCCCCTAATGTAAAACCCTTTTTAGCAAACATTGCCCCTGTCCCCCAGCCCCAACCGCTATGTTTGTAATATCAGAAAAATGCCCAGAACATTACTTACCTTCCCTCTTGCCTTCGCCACACTGAACTCCCGGCAGCCGCGTCCGTGATTGGCTGCCGCTCAGCCAATCACAGACGCGACTGCCAGTCCGCCCCTCTGCTTGCATTTTCTCGCAAGCAGAGGGCCGGCACGCAGCGGAGAAAAGAGGGAAGGTAAGTAAATTTCTGGCATTTTCTGGTATTACAAACATAGCGTTGGGCTGGGGGGACGGGCAACGTTTGCAAAAAAAATTTCTGAAGGGTGGACATACCCTTTAAATTTTTTACTTACTATATTTACTATATTGTAGTTTGTTAATAATGTGTTTTTCTAATTATTTATTTTTTTGTGGTGAGAAGCAGCTCCTCCTGGCACCACCTTAAAGACAAAGAATGGTTCGGGCTCCCTAACTATCAACCCTCAACGGTTCATCAGACATGGCAAGCTCATTGAAATTTTTATCTCTAAATGTTAAGGGGTTGAACTTCCCTGCAAAGAGGAGACTTCTGCTTCAGCAAGCTAAACGCTCACGGACGGAGGTCTTGTTTCTGCAGGAGACTCACTTAATGGGCCCTGAGTCCTTCAGATTAAACATCTTTACCCAACAATTTACGCTACGGCATCAGGACAGAGGAGGGCAGGCTCACCTATCTTGATACACAAAAACTGCTAATTTCATCCCACAAAAGACTTAATCAACAAGACAGTTAGATACATCATGCTCCACTTCCTCAGAGCTTGTAATCTCCCAACTATCTCCCACTTACAGATGGAAACACTGAATAAGGATATATCTGCACTAGAAATTCAACAAACCTTGAAAAACCTACCATCAGGTAAATCTCCTGGTCCTGACGGTCTCACATACAAATATTTCAGCACTTTTCTACGCATCTTAGCTCGGATCCGATGGTATCGGGGCTTTAGCATTAGTATGTGTACTAAATTCTTAAAATTCTTGCCAATCGATTAGCATTACTACTTCCCCAACTAATACGTAAAGACCAGGTAGGATTTATAATAGGTAGACTGGCAAGCGACAACACTTGGAGGGCCATTGACATAATAGATGTAGCAAACAATTGCTACTGCTGGGCCTTGACACAGAAAAAGCTTTTGACAGACTGGACTGGACATTCATGTTTTCAACATTATCAACTTTCGGCCTCTCCGGAAGGTTCTTAAAAGCCTTGGGAGTGCTTTATTCTTCACCCCTACGCTATGTGCATTGAACCACTAGCAGCAGAAATCATAGACTCCCCTGATATTCACGGCCTACAAATCAATAAACAGCAATACAAGATTTCACTATATGCTAATGGCATCCTGTTAACACTCACCCGGCCCCAGACCTTCCTACCCTATCTACATAAGATCCTTCAGACATACAGTGAAGTCTCAGGGTATAAACTCAATCAAGGAAAGACAGAAGCCCTCCCGGTGAATATCCCACCGGCCATTTTACAACCCCTACAACTCAACTTCCAATATAATTGGAAAAGAGATAATATTCAATATTTAGGCATTAAAATCATGCCCACATTTCAAGGTCTATATGTTAATTCAATGGAAATCTTATATGATCTCCTGGTTCGTCCATATAACCTCAATAAAAATGAACATACTACCGAAACTCACCTATTTATTCACAACTCTCCCCATAGAAGTACCCCTTAAGATACTCCGTCATATACAAAATGAATTTATGAAATTTATTTGGGATCACGGAGAACATAGAATCTCTCGTCGAGTAGCAATGGCGAGGTGCACTCAAGGAGGTTCCGGATTTAACTAAATATTATTATGATTCTCACTTACTCCACCTTACACACTGGGCCTCAGTACAACCTCAGGCTAGATGGGTAGAAATAGAGGGAGCTCAGATTCAACACTCACATTTACTCTCTTTACCACCCTGCGACTATCAACAGAAAACAGTACGGGACCAATTAGGGTCACCTACAGCCTTTGGCAAAAATTGCACCCATTTGTACAACCCCCCGATATTCTCACTTGCAGGGGCGTTCCTAGAGTTTTTGACACGTGAAACAACTTCTAAATGCCGCCTATCGGCAGATGGGGGGGTGACACGGGAAGCGGGCGTGGTTTTATATTACATCTTAAACACACTACAAAACGAGTCCCTACTAACTCATCTATATATGGCTAAGTGGGAGAAGGCGCTCAATACCACTTTCACCTATACACACTCTTTTGTCAGCCCCACATCCCGACCTAAGAAAAACAGAAAGGGACCTAATCAAATAGGTTCTTACAGCAGCGTGCTGCCTCATACCTAGATACTGGAAACAAGTTTATACAAAGGATTAACAATATACAAGTCATGGAATTTTATATGGCCCAACTCAGAGACACAACTGGGAGATATGAAGTGGCCTGGGAACCATGGCTTAGATACACAGATCAAATGGATGGGGGTAGCGGAACTCACACACACAAACTCGACCCATAATTTTTCATTTTTAATTTTTGCATTTTGATCTACATCTGCCATGCAACAACCAATATAACACAGGGAGGCGGACGAAGATTGTAAATATAATGGTGGACTGGACAAGCCAAGGGAAGCTGCTTTTTTGTTTGTTTGTTTATTTATTTGTTAGTTCGGCGGCCTGGCTCTGTTTATCTTACTACATTACAAGAGCTTAAGCTAGGTACACACAGTACAGATTTCTGAAAGATGACAGACAGGATCTGCAAGGTCCTGTCTGCCATCTTTCAAAGATCTGCATACACACAGTCCCGAACGTTCTCCCTAATGAACTTCATAGGAGAACGCTCGGGACTGTGTGTCTCCATCGGCCACGCTAGACTCCTCTATAGGGAACTCATTCGGGAAACGAACGTACACACCTAATGATAAAGCCACGATACCGTCGGATCCGACAGGTATCGGGGCTTTATCATTACTGTGTGTACCCAGCTTTAAGTCTATGGTTAGTGCTTGCTTTTTAATTAATTAAAAAGAAAGGTGGACTCAACCGTGGTGATAAAGTATGGAATGGGTGCATTTATGCACGCAGATCTGGAGTAATAATAATAATGCCCTGCCTTTGAGCTCACCTTATAGTTCTAGTTTAAGCTGCAATTATATAATAAATATGTGAACAAGAAGAGAAAGCTTAAGGATGGCGTACAGCCCAGTCAACTCATCTTACCATTGGACTGAATCACCAAGGGGAAATGTACATACAATCCATTACCTTTTCATTGAAAACTTCTCTTCCATTTCTTTGCTTTGTATTTGATTTTGTCACAGTAAAACTTTACAATAAAAAAAAAAGTATATGTATTTGCAGCAAACTTCCCCTTTATGGTATATTCAGCCTCAAAACATCAGAATATACTAGGGAGGGGATATTACGCTGAATCCTTGTGCTGTGTGTTCCTCTGCACTGTGAATAAGGATCACCCTAGGCTAATTTAAGGTCTCTGCTCTCTCTTTGTTGCTTTAAGTCTTACACTGGGTACTCAGGGCCAAATTTTTCGTGACGACTGTCCATTCGCCACTAACCAATAGGTGGGACTAGATGAATCACTATTGTCCATAGGAGACCACACAATCAGTAGTTTTTTCCTGACGTGTCCGAACGCACTTTACTGACACGAACCAATACTGTCACTTGAAAAATGGCCTAAGGGGACTATTTGTTCTTGTATGATTATCAAATGACTGATCCCAGACAGATACGTCCCGTAAAAATGAGTCACTTGGATAGTCATATATGTTGAAAATGTATGGGGCACATACATGGAAATTAACTGCTGGTACTAGTAAAACCCTCTGGAATAGAGACTCGCACCTGAATTGAATCATCCAATGACGTAGCTATTACATGGGTACGGTAATTGTCTGCCAATGGTTGTCTCGAGCTTAGTATATAAATAAGCATTATGGTTACTTGTATGGCAGACTTTACAAGTGTGGGATTTTTTTGTGTTTTTCCCTTAAGCTGGGTACATACAGTAGTCGGATCCGACGGTATCGGGGCTTTATCGCTAGTGTGTGTACCTTCGTTTCCGAACAAGCGTGTGACCGCCGAACGATCGGGTTGGTCGAACCCTTGTTCAGGAAAGACCGAAAATTTCCCTATAGAGGAGTCTAGAGTGGCCGAGGGAAACACACAGTCCCGATCGTTCTCCCTATGATGTTTATAGGGAGAACGCTCGGGACTGTGTGTATGCAGATCTTTAAAAGATGACAGACATGATCTTGCAGATCCAGTCTGTCATCTTTCACTGATCTGTACTGTGTGTACCCAGCTTTAATCTACTTCACTCTATTGGTTTTAATCACCTCTTATTAATATGGTAATTACAAAAAGAAAACATCAGTCTTGATGGCAAATGAAGAGATCCACAGTTAAGAAGAGCATCAATGGACCATATTATCAGATCCCTACTGTATTACATTTCCACAAGTGTCCCAAACTTCCAGAACAGAGGGAAAAAGTTGAAGAGCAACGATAAAGAATCTTGAAAAAGAAAATTGGACACACAAGAGGGTAATGCTGGAGTTTGCAAGAGAACATTGGGAGCCTCAGACTGAAGCTTATTAAAGATGACCTTTGACTTCTCTAAAATTTCAAAGCTAATGTTAAAAGTGCTGAACAGACTGTGTGCCATATGTAACATGACCTCAGCTCTAGCTTGCTGAAGCATTGATGGCATTACTAATGAGAAGAAAGAGGCCTTATTCTTCTCCTGAGCTGCACAGATTGCCTTTTGGGCAGGATATGTTTTTTTAATATTATTATTTTTTTAAACACGATTTAAGTACAGAAAGACTGTTGAATCATTCAGTATATAATACAGGCAGTATGATGATTATAACTTAAGATGCCATGCATACAAGTAAGTAAATAATAATAGTAATTGTAATAAATTATATTCATTAATAGATTTTACATTCCAAAATTTTTCTTTGAAATGTTGGTAAGCAAAAAGAAAATAGCCAAATTATAAACACACTTTATGTTTCAATTGCTCCAGTTGAAATTATAGGAAATAATTGTAGATAACAGTCAGTTACAGGGCTGTAGGCTTACACATTGAAATGTTAAATCCCCAGAATGTATGTGGTTTCCTGTAATAAGTAAAGGGAATTTTCAAACATGGAATGAAGGTTAAGGCCTAGGTCACACTAGTGTGTTTCTCACATGCTTACTATAGAGCTTTGCTATCCATTAGTGTGTCAAAAACCCATGGCAGTGCATGTTAATGTGGTTGGCCACATTGATGTGCTGTGTTCCGATTTTGGAGCACATACGTTCACCTTTTTAGTTTGCAAATCATGTGCTCAGATCACAAAGCTTTTTACACGTGTGGTGCCATTTGGTTTAGTGTGGCTTCAGCCTTAGTGTTTAGACTGCTGTTCTAAACATTGTCTGTTACTTATTGTATTGTAAAGGGCCGAACCAATATGTACAACTTAATTTTAATTAAAGAAAATGCAAAACTGTATTTTAAAAAATAATGTGAATTTTAATATAAAAATATAAAATATGAATATATTTATTTGTCATTGTTGCTATAAAAGGAAAAGAACAACATTTTTTAAAGTACAAACGATTCAGTATAAAACCAATATACCATAACAATAAGCTACACAAGATAGGAGTATATTAACATTAATTACATCATTAAAACCTATATCCTTTATATTAACCCTATATATTTAAGGCCTTAGGATAAAAACTTGTTTTGAAATGGTTTGTTCTAAGTTTCATTTGCCTGTATCTCCTACCAGACGGCAGAAGCTGAAAAAGCAATGACCTGGGTGAGATGGATCCTGTATAATTTTTGTTGCCTTCTTCCTACAATGGGTAATATATAACTGATCCACTGTTGGTAATGCACAGCCAATTGTTTATCCTGCCACGCTAACCCTAAGTGCCTTTCTTTCCGAAGCAGTGCAACCACCATACCACACACACAATCCGTAGGTAAGTACACTCTCCACTACACAGTGGTAAAAAGCAAGCAACAACCGGGTTGGAATGTGTTTATTTTTTTTAAATAAATCAATTATCCAGCCTGAGACAATCAATTAATATTTACTTTTATGGAGTGCATTTATAGGGGTCAATCAAGGGCAGCAAACGGGCCGCATGTGGTCTTTGGGCCTTACTTTGCCCAGGTCTGGTATATACCCTACAGCTTTCAGTTAATAGGTAACGGCTGGAGCCTTGAGGTCACAGAGACTCTGTTAATGACAAAATAATTTAGTGATTTTTACCATTTTTATAAAATCTAAGCAGTCTAATCTAAGGAGACTTTAAACACGCATTTCTGTCTGACTTTAACCCCAGAACGGCCTTTCTTAGCAATACCTAAACAAATATGTAACTGAATAAAATGCTAAAAAAAGTTATATCTTTCACTATGAAAAGCCTTTTAATTGCTTTCATTTTCATTCTCCATTTTTCTTGCCCCAGGTGAAGCATACTGAGCATGCTGAGTAAGCTAGTGACTTGAGGATGAGTAGGCTGGGTACACATTAGGCTTGAGGCTTAAGGTGGGGTACACATAGAGGGACTATTTGTCCCGAGCTCGGCTGGGACAAATATCCGTTGGCCACGGCCAAATTTGCAAATGATCGACCGTGCCGTCCCATAGGGAACTGCACGATCGATCAGAATTTTCCGACACGTCTGATCATCCATTCGAGGTTGATTGCGGCCGGCTGCCCCACACCAGGAGATATTTTCAGCCGACTGACCGAAATTGCCGTGAATCAGTTGGTTAGCCGAAAATATCTTCTGGTGTGTACCCAGCCTTAGAAGTGACTGTGGTAATTGACTTTGCAATGTTGTTTCTCTGGCTAGGAATCACTTGGTCATACACATGCGAATATCACTGCAACCCACTGTATGGGGATTGGTCAGTCATGTGCCATACACAGGCCTATGGTATCTGCTCTCTCTATTTAAAATAAGGGGTGGCAATTTCAATGGCATCATGGTAAGATGTTTTTATCCCCCACAGTTTAACAATATTAGGCAAATCCCATGGGATACAAAACCCCAAAATCCCTGGATTCAGGGGATAACTACCAGCGGAGCAACTGCAGGGGGGCCAAGGGGGCCCCATCTTTCTTTTTTCCTATGACAGATATAGACTCCACACAGGAAACCACTGTAGATGAAGCAAGGATAGGGGCCCCATCACAGTTTTGCTGGGGGCTCCGGTGATTCCTAGTTATGCCGCTGCCTGGATTATTGCAGTTGGAGAAAATACATATATTTCAATCCCATTCTCTCTAATGAAACATTATGAATATTTAATCTTTCCTCCCTACCTGGGCTATCACACACAATAATTGACAGAGGTATTCCTTGTGCATTGGAAACTGGTTTCAGAGTGGGTGGGTCTGTAACATATGCATCTACCATCTGTGTTTAAATTGATTTGCAATTCAAGCTTGACCAATTGGCTAAGGAGACAGTCTGCTTGCTTGTGAGGTTTTTTAGTTGTCTACATTCTCTTTTATTAGGTCTAGGAGCTGTCTTAGGAACTTTTATTTGGCAACAGGTGATGCTGATAAGTAAATAACTGACAGCTCTGTAGTATACTGGATACACCCTGTTATTTCCTTTATGTCTTACTATGCAAATTTGCTGCTTTCTGTTATTTGGACCAAAACCTTATTTGTTAACTATATAGGTATAATGATCCATTTTTAACATTTGAATCCTGTAAAAACCTTGGGGGTTATTCAATAAAAGTTCTTATCCTTTAAAATGGTGCTAAGTTTGCCCCAACCAATCAGATGTTAGCTTTCAAATGTTACATAAGTTCTGATTGGTTGGGGCAAACTTAGCACCATTTTAAACGATAAGAACTTTTATTGAATCTCCCTGCTTGTGTTATGATTATGATGTATTTTGTCTACAAAACTTCTACAAAGTTCTGCTCAGTGGCATGTTTAGGGGCAATTAGAGGTGCCTGGAATCCCCATTTTCTGCCTGCTCAGTGCAGTCTGCTTTTCCATAGATTGTTACACAGATTGTTACATTGTTAATTGAGCTGCAAGGGAGAAGCAGCATTTGTATGTTTAAAAAATGTATCAAGTCTGCCCTGTGATTGACAGCAGCATCAACGTTACTGTATCAACATTAACCCTGCAGCTGCCTGAGGTGATAACTGAGACTGCGTTTAGATAAGATATTTGCCTACAACCTGGTGCAGAGCCAAACCTGATGATGGAGGTACTTACTGTATCACTGCACTATGATGGAGCATAGTGAGCAGGAAGAGGGACATAGAGATATCCTGGTGGTATAGCAGTATGTGTAGAAATGTATGTATTAGTATATGTAAAGTTGAACAATCGTTGCAAATACATAGGAGCAATCGTAGCGACTAATCTTTATATTATTATTATTATTATTTTGGATTTATATAGCGCCAACATCTTCCGTAGCGCTTTACAATTACATGTGCACATTCACATTAGGCCCTGCCCCGAAGAGCTTACAATCATTTTTCGATTCGCCCATACATGGTCCAATGTTATTGTCTCTCTCTACTGTAGTAAAGGGACCTATCCATACACATTCACCATATTCTGCAAATTCTATTGGATCAGTGTAAGAGCTCTGACTATGAAAGACACTAATGATAAAGACGTGCAACTGTAAAAATGTTATCTGGCCCCCCAATAGTCTTGAAAGTGATCTTTAACTGGCCCCCTATTTAAAAACTTTGAGGACCCCTGTTCTACAACATTTTTAAAAAAAAATCAGATTCCTGATGTTTCCTGCCTACTTTCACATTGCCAATGTTACCAGGTCACATGCTGGAATCCAAACATAAGAAGATTTGATGTTACATTTTTACAAATGTTAAACATAAATATGCAAACATTTAGCTGCATATTAATCATTTAAACATTATAATATGATTAGTGTTCTTATCAAGCCCGGTCAAGGCTGTTACATCATGACTGTGATTGTATTTTGGTAGATGGATGTTTTGGGAGACCAGATCTTTCTACTTTGGCAATATTTATTAATGTCACATATGCCAACTCTGGGTTTATTGTTGCAGATGTTGCACATGATTAAGATAAGGTTTTTTTTGTAACATGAAAATAAGTATCTGTTTCTTATAGGAGGGTTACAAATAGTTTGGGGAAAGTAACCTAACAATAAGCAATGAATTCTAGTTCTAGATAATTTACAAAATATTTTGAAACCAGAAATGTGTATGTGGATCCCTTACTGAGGTTAGAGGAAGGTGATGGTTTGTTATAGATCTTCATCATCATAGTTGTAGACCAGATTCTGCTTAATTGAGCCATCATTAGTTCTGTTCTGCATAGAAAAATGCCATTGGACAGATATCACCAAGGGATTAATGGTGGCCATACATATATTCGATTTTACTTACTGACTGAGCGATCCCGCTACATACGATCGATCCTGCCGGAACTGCCTCTTCTGTTCTTCTATGCGACCGACATGCGATAGCAAATCCCATTTTGAGAGGCGGTTCCGGAAGGATCGATCGGATGTCGCAGGAGAGCTTGGTCGGGTAAGTAAAATCGAATATATGTATGGCCACCTTGAGTAGCAAGAGTTTTGGCTAGAGCTTCCCTTCTCATTATGCAAATAAGGGGAGGATTATGGTATACCATTGGTCCCTGTGCTGAACATAGTCTAATGATCCTTGGACTGTGCAAGAAAGTTTATGGGCTAATTGGGTACTGTGAATTTTGTTCAGGTGTAATTAAGGCCAAACAAGAAACAATACAGATTGTACAATCCAAATATCATACAATTGATCTTGGTCTGAGAAATTGATTTAACATGTCTGATAATAAAAAATTGGACTGAACTTCATTTAATGATTCTCCACACACCATCCTCCTGTGTTATCAACAAATGTGCTGATATTGTACAGTCATTACTGTTGTTATTTTTCTATTGTTCTGTATAATGATAGGTTTGACGCAGCAATGAACATAAACTGTTGAGTTATGCGCAAGGTTTTACCTGGTAGTGGGGAGGTAACCTGTGCTTCTCATTTTAATTGGTAGGATTTGAAACTAACAAGACTTCCTTTTTGTGAAGTGCCAGTGTGTTAAAAAACCCTGAGCATTTGCACAGTTCCAGCTCTAGAAGAGAACATCTAGTCATGCAAAATAGGAGGCAGTGGCTAAGTAGTTCTGCCTCAGGTGATAGATGAACCTGGGCTGCCCCTAGTTGAAGACATGTGTATGGATGTGGAAACTTTCCTAATCCATATAAAATAGCATCTTATTGCCGGAGGGGATATTGTTTGCCAGATGGCAGTTACTGTGTGAGTCATGATCCTGTCTGATGAGATACTGGGTGGCACTTATTGTTTTACCAAGAGGTGGGTCACGTCTGTCTGCAATATAAACAATTGTCTTGTTTACTATGGGCCTGTTTACAGTCAAGGTTTGATTTTGGCACCAGCACAGCACAGCACAGATTTAAAACCATGGATTGTTAAGAGGTTTTTCTCTGTATGTAACACTGGAAATTACATCCTTTAGTATATCTAGGGATTCCGTGGTTGTACTTATAGGGATTTATTTACCATATCACAATAATTTGCACTTTTTGCATATGATTGATTTTTGCAGCCCAATGACATGGGCAAAGGCTGAAGCAAAAGTTTGACCTGTTCTGTTAAGTTACCCTTTAAGATGGGACTGTCACAAGAATATTTAACTTTAATAGAATATTAAATTATAGATTTATTCATCTTAAAGGGCATGTCCACCTCCAAAACTATAATTTTACCCACTACTGGCTCCACTCGGTAGTGTAATAAAATCCTTAACTTACATCCCTGCTCCAAATGGCAGCCCTGCTATGTCCCTCCAAAATCCCCAAAACTGGCCACCAGGAGCTTAGCAGAGTCCATATAGAACTCTGCCTCCTTTCTCTACCATGGGAGAATTTGCACATGCTCAGTGCAGCCCCCCCTCCCTCTCCCTCCCTCTCCCTCCCATTTTCTTCTCCCTCCCCCTAGCACAAATCCCCTTTGTTTTACAGTAGGGCTTCCTCTCCCAGTCCCAACCACTATAATACTTTTGTCAGAATCTCCCCTGAACTCTACTTACCTTAACTCTCTCCCCCGGCGTTCTCCACTGCCGGCAGCCGCGTCTGTTATTGACTGCCTCTCAGCCAATCACGGACATGGCTGCCAGTCCGGTCCCCTGGTTGCAGTTTCATGCAAGCAGAGGTCCGGGACAGTGCGTTGGAGGAAGGAGGGAAGGTAAGTAGAGTTCGGGGGAATTTCTGATAAAAATATTATAGCGGTTGGGGCAGGGGGAGGAAGCCCTATTATATATCAAAAGTAAGGAAAAGGTGTGGACATGCCCTTTAATAACAGTGTGCAGTAAATGTAGGAAGCTGCGGTTTTAGTTAAATCAAACACATGTAAAAGGTTCTCTTTTAAAATAATTTGCTGGTGATATAACCCGTAAGGGCTAGGCCAAACTTTAATGGGCAGTCCAATTCCGATTGCGATCCGATCATGCGCACACTAATGTTGGCCAATAGGTGTTGCTACATTAGCAATGCGCACTAGTACACCGGAAAAGTATACACAATTATGTGCATTCCAGTCAGCTTGTATGCAGTGTAGAGTGGCCTTGGCCTTAATGTTTGGATTTTACAAAATACTTCTTATTATCTAAACAGACATCAAGTCTACACCACTAATATCCTACAATGGTTCTCTAATGCCAAAAGCATGATCATTACAATTAAAGAGCATTAACCAAGGGTAGAAAGCATACAGATATTGCATAAGATTCCTGGTAAGTACGCAGTGCAGAGCATAGTATTTATAATATAACAATGTACTCCTTTTGGGCACTGTGATTATGAGTGTAGATTCTAAAATATTGATGTACCTAAGATCACGGCAGATCTTTGGTGATGTATTCTGGCTAATGGAGGTGGTTCCAGATGTAAAATTGCAGTTTTCTAAGGATATGGTGAAGGTTAGTAGATTTGTAATTTTTCAGTGGACATGACTTTTAAAAGACATGCTGGGTTATTCATTAAAAGTTCTTCAGTGAGATGTAATAAAAGTTCATATAGTTAAAAATGTTGCTGACTTTGCCCCAACCGATCAGATTTTACCTTTCAAATGTTAAATAAGATCTGATTGGTTGGGGCAAAATTAGCACCATTTTTAATGATAAGAACTTTTATTGAGTCTCCCTCATGATACAGTATTTAATGCAATTAAAAGAATATTCCCATGCCACAATCAAAGGGTCTTAAAGGGCATTTGAACTGAAAAAAAAATGTTATTTTAAATTTGCCATTACAAACTATAATTCCATACACCACTGTAAAAAAATTTTTTGATCTGTCCTATTTCTATATTCAGTCTGAAACATCTTACATTTAATCTGTCAATTGATTAATCATAAACTTTTCTGCTGTAAACAGTTTTGCTATAGCTGAAATGGTGACAGTTGGAATGCTTAATTTCACAGAAATCGGGTTAGATGGAAGGGGGAGTGGTTAAAAGAAGGGGAGGGGAAAACGTAGCCTGAGCAAAACCACTACATTAAAGGGTATCTACTCTAAAAAAAAAATAATAACATTTTCAAGAATTATACCTTTAGATACAGCAAGATTCCACTACTACAAAATTTACAGGCAAAGACCTGTCACTCCAGAAGCAGAAAGGATAATATGTTCCCCATTTCTGACCTCTTACTAGGATCTTTGGCTGCCTGCCCAGAAAGGGGAGAGGGAGGAAGAGATGTGTAAGCAGAGCAGTGTCCATAGTGAGGATGTGCAGAACTTATATGTGTCGCAGACACTACAAGGAGGCAGTGAGTAAGGGAGGGTGGGGGCAATTAGGAGCACTCACTAAACATTAATAATTTAATGACAATGGAAGCACAAATAAGTATGTGAGTACCACCATTTTACTTCTCTTAAATTGTAGTTTAAGATAATGTAAAGTTGTTTGAGTATAGTGACCCTTTAAGGATATAGCCTTATTTTCAACTCTGCATCATATTTAACCTTGTTAACTAAGATTATTTTACCACCAGCCCTCTAAGCATGTTCAAGTGTAGCAGACAACAGCAAAAGGATAATTAACATAAGAACCTCTTGTGCATAAGTTTAAAATGGATATTGATGGTCATAGGACTACTATAGCAAGCCTAAGGCTGGTTACATACAGGGGGATATTTTACCTCTGGTAGATTCTATAGGATAGAATAAGATCTAATACAAAACGCAATGGGCAATCAATTATTCCCAGATGATTTTTCACTTCATTTGATAGTAACTATTATAATAGAAATAACTGCTGTTCATGCTTTGGGAAGATATGCTATTTGTCCCAAGCTCCTTTTATTGAGCGTGGGTTAGGGAAATGGTGTAATAATTTGAGGGGTGTGTGTCCAAAGTTTTGCAGAATTTATGGGCTGACTTTATCTAACTGCAGTACAATAGATCGCAAGTGTTAATTGGACTTTAAGAGTCAAGGAAGGTGAAAAAGTGTTCAGGTAAATATAGAAATCGGAATATTCCATGCATGTATTTTTGGAGGAGAAATGGTGGTCAATATAGAAATAGGAATATTCCATGTATGTATTTTTGGAGGGGAAAAGGTGGTCAATATAAAATATGAATATCCCATGTATGTATTTTTGGAGGTAAAAAGGTGGTTAATATAGAAATAGAAATATTCCATGTATGTATGTATTTAAAAGGCCGGTTTAAAAACAGCTGGTTGTGGCAGGTCGATGGCAGGGGCTGCTGTAGCATTGTTACACTACTGCTGGTAAGTATATTTAGGAGCACATTTGAGACATTTAAACCTAGTTTTGACAGTTTTAATGTTCCATGCACGGAAGGCAGCTGGAGGGAGGGGTGAGGGAGGGAGGAGGGGAACTCTACTGTGCATGCCAGGAACCTTTTGGAGGAACAGTTAGAGGCAGAAACGGATAACACCAGGAAAAGGCTACTACTCTTCAGTTTCCTCTTCTGTATTTCGACCATACAGGGCAACCATATGCAGCAGATGAGAAAGGAAGGATTCATTTAAAACTACACATGGTACTCAACATTGGGGCAAATTTCAGTTGGGGAGGTGGACATGCCTTGAATAGGGGAATAAGTCAGGTAATTATAGGCCTGTAAGTTTGACATCTGCGGTGGGAAAGCTTTTAGAAGGAATATTAAAGGGTATGCTGAAAATGAAAGATTGTTAAATATGTTTCTTTAAATGGAATCTCGCTCGCTCCTCCGGTGCATAGTCCCAACCTACTCTGTCTTCTGTGCGCATGCGCGATCCATGCGGTCGCCAGTGTTTTCAACACCCTTCGGTGCCTGATCCCTGCTCTCTACCAAGCTGAACCCTACAATGTATTACTATAACAGTTATAATAAATCAAACAATTCCACAGTTCCATGCGCATACAGTACGAATTCCGTCAGGACTTGTCAGAAGATCTGTGGAGGAGAGCAAGACAGAGTTAGTTCCTTGTCTTCTCTCCTGGCTCATGCAGGTTTTATTGAAGAATAGGAGGTAAGACATATTAACATAGTAACATAGTAATTGAGGTTGAATAAAGAAATGCGTCCATCAAGTCCAACCTTTTCACCCTCCTTTTTAACCCTACCTAACAGTTGATTCAGAGGAGGGCAAAAAAAAAACAGCTAAAAAAGGGGGGGAAATTCCTTCTTAACTCCAAATGGCAATCAGAAAGTATCCCTGGATCAACCAGAACTACAGTATATGTATTAACACCAGTAATTCTCAATATTCAGTTTTAGTTTTAGAAACTTATCCAGGCCACTTTTAAAGC
Organism: Hymenochirus boettgeri; assembly: GCA_019447015.1. Classification (NCBI taxonomy): domain Eukaryota; kingdom Metazoa; phylum Chordata; class Amphibia; order Anura; family Pipidae; genus Hymenochirus; species Hymenochirus boettgeri. Next base: position 265,315,346 of record CM033476.1, read on the forward strand.
TATTCAATGAACTTGCCATTACCACATCTGCTGGAAGACTGTTCCACAGTTTCACCGTTCTCACTGTAAAGAAACCATAAAGGATGTCCACGTGTCCTCTGATATGACTTATTAGTAAACAATGCACCAGAGAGTTCACTGTATGGGCCATTAATATATTTGTATAAGGTTATCATACCCACGCAAACGTCGCTTCTCTAATGTAAACAGCCCTAACTTGTCTAATCTGCCTGCATAGTCAAGCCCCTCAATTCCTCTTATTGTTTTAGTTGCCCTTCTCTGAACTGCTTCCATTTCCAAGATGTCCCTTTTGTATATGGGATTCCAAAACTGCACCACATATTCCAAATGAGGCCTTACCAGTGCCTTGTAAAGTGGGAGTATATTTTATTTTTCTCTTGAATCTATTCCCCTCTTTATACTAGAGAATATATTGCTAGCTCTAGCCGTTGCTGTCTGGCATTGTTTGCTACAGCTAAGACTGTTATCTACCAGAACCCCCAAATCTTTTTCCAGTCGAGATTCACTTAACACAGTTATTTATGGTGTAGATGGCACAAGGATTGTTGAACCCTAAATGCATCACTTTACATTTATCACCATTGAATCTCATCTGCCATACAGCCGCCCATTTTGATAATCTACTGTATCTAGATCAGCTTGCAGCAATTGCACATCATTTGAAGTTTCCAAAGCTCTGCATAGTTTAGTGTCATCAGCAAACATTTGTAAACAGATTAAAAAGAAGTGGCCCCAGTACGGAACCCTGAGGCACCCCACTTAGATCTTTAGCCCACATGTAGATGTAGCCCCATTGACCACCACTCTCTCTTTGAGATCCAATAACCAATTCTCTATCCATGTACAAATGTTTTCTTCTAAGCCTACAGTCCTCAGTTTATACATTAATTGCCTATGTGGCACAGTATTAAAAGTTTTAGCAAAATCCAAGAATACCACATCTACTGCTATGCCAGAATCTAAATTCTTACTCACTTCTTCTTAAAAAACAAGTAAATTTGTCTGACACAATCTATTTCTCATAAATCCACGCTGTAGCTGACTACTACTAATAAGATCAGTTCTGGAGACAAAGTCAAAGATATGATCCCGTAAGTCTCCATAACCTTCCCTACCAGTGATGTTAGGCTTACAGGTCTATAGTTACCAGACTGGGAACAACTACCTTTTTTGAATCTCCTTTATCTCCCATTCTTCAATTAAACCGAAACCCCCAAAGTTAGTTTCCCAGTGGAGATACCCTTTAAATAATATGCAAGCACCTTAAATGGTTTCTATCTGTGTTCACAGGGTGATTAGTGACACATTAAGGGTGACTTTACGGGAGGTGGTGCATTTTTAAAATAATATCCTTCATTGCGCTTGCTGCATGCATATTATAAGAGACACCTGCGCAATAAATATCTGCTTTGCGCTAAATTCAGCATAACTTTTTAATGATAACTAATAGCTAAAAGCCTTTCTGGATTTACCCACAGCCACAAAACGGATATTAAATCCATGAAAGGAGATTAACCTGGAGTGAATATCCCCTTAACTAGACATGGGCGAAACTCAGAAGTTTTGTTTCGTTTTCGGATTTACGGAACTCAAAAAATGAAGATTAGAAAATGGAACTTACTTCCGAGGGTTCGAAGCGTATTTGATGGTTACCGAATGTTGGAAAATAGGATCGGAAACACTTTCGAGTCCAATCGTAGCCCGTGTTAAGACGGAACGAATGTTGGATTCGGGTCGAGTTGGACCTGGATCCCTAGTCTTAACATGTTGTGGTTATTTAACCTGTTTATAGATTAATTACTATTGTTATTGTAAAATGCCAAAATGTCTTTCTGAAACATTATTATTTTATGTATTAATTTTATAGTATGGTAAAAATATTCTTTAAGAACAAATTTAAAAGAATTTTTTTTTTCAATTGTGTCAAATTTTTATTTGTGTCTAACACTGCCAATTTTATATTTTATTTCAAAAGGTTCGTACACACGTGTGATCGCTGGTCCCAACCAGCGACGCACGATGTGCATGACCGTTCGTTTTGTCTGATAATCGGCCTGTGTGAGGGCCGTTTATTGGCTGAAATGGACGTTTGGTCGGGGATCGCTGAACAACCGACTTGACGGATCTCCGAATGACCGTCCATTTCGGCCGATAATCGGCCCTCACACAGGCCGATTATCGGCCGAAACAAATGGCCGTACACACGTGTGTACGAAACCTTTACACCTAAAAACAACAGAAACTCTGGAGAACGTTTTAATTATATTTGCTGGTAATAATTGGTGATTTCAATCGTGTGCTATTCAGTAAGCCGCTCAACTGGTTGGGCCAACACAACAGCTGTGTGCTACCTTTTTCTGACCATTAGTTTACCGGTTAATATATTGGTTGGAAGGTGTGTTTGGACCGAATGTGCCTGTATGTGCCAAGATTAAAGCCTCATACACATGTGCAATCGCGGGGGGCATACCCGTGATGCACAATGTGTATGCACGGCCGTTTCAGAAGATAATCCTGCCATGTATGGCCACTTTGTCAGCCAAAACACCTTTCAGTCGGGGCTTGTTGATGGTCTGCCTAGCGGATCGGGCAACAAGTCCCTACAGAATGGGCACTTTGGCTAACAAAGTGCCCATACACGACCCGATTATTGTCTGAAACGGCCGTGCATACACATTTGTGGTAAGTCAGAGAAAAGGTTGTGTCTTTGAAGTGCTAGAGATTTTCCTTTGTGTGTGGAGTTCATAACCTTAAAGACATACAGAAAACCATTTGTTTGAAGCTCACAGGCTGTGAAGGAGTGCCCTCTATTAGTGTCTTTAGGTAATAACACGTCAGTAAAGTTTATTATTCTGCCTCTCGCCTTCTTTTCCACTAATCATTGTTTCTGTAATTAAAATCGGTTAGCTAGGCCATACCCGCGTGTTGATTTTCTACCTTCTATCATGATTCCATTTGATTGATTCAATCCAATGATTCAGCTAAGACATAGATATATTACATGTCATCTTGCAGCAGCCTGCTCTATTGCACTGTGCAGCAGGAACTGAAGAAAGCTTAGAAAACCGAAAGTCCATAATGTATATAAGACCATCAAATGTCAGAGAAAATTACAGAGATACTCCTGTCTGAATGAACATCTTGTTAGTAAAGTATATAATAGGAAAAAATTGAAAGCTTCCTTTCATTCTCTTTTAGGCTTAGGCCCCACTACAATGCACCAAATCACGCGCACGCATGTGTGTGCGTTATCGCGCGTTTTCTCGTGTCAGCGCATGCGATTTCGCTATTTACCATGAGAAAATGCATGAGATTGTGCAAAAAAATGGTTGAACAATATAGACATTAGCTATCATGCATGTGGGTGGAAGCCTTACAGGGGAAAGGAGTTTCTGCTAGTTTCTAAGCTAAAATCTTCTGAATGTTTTATGGAAATGAAGAATTTTTAAGATATTTTTTGAAAAGGATGGGAGCCAGGGCCGGCCTTTGATATGGGCGACCTGTGCGACCTCACAGGTTGCATTACCAGGGGGTGCCAGCTGGGAGTCTTAGGTCAGTGGCATCAGTGCCACAGCCCCTCTAGTTATGGTCCTCCAGATCAAATATATGTATCAGCAACTCATCCACATACTAAGCCCAACACATATAGCTTTACTTAAGATGTCTGTATGCTGTGCTGTTCTATCTGTGAATTTAGTACGTTACTTGTTACATCATGATGTACGCACCATATATACAAGCATGCACTGAAGATACTGAAAGACAGTAAGCGCAGGTGGGGTATTTGATTTGAAGGCAAGCAGCATTCAACTGAGTATTGTGTGTGCCCAGGGGGGTGGGTTTTTTTTGGGGTGGGGTGGGGTGGGGTGGGGTGCTAGGCGCCAGTACACAATCTTGCCAGGGTGCTATTTATCCTAAGGCTGTCCCTGATGGCAGCCATCTTTAGCAGAAAACCCAAGTCTACAATAATGTTTTATTAATGTTTTGCAGGCCACTGTCTGATATATCATGTACTGGACTATTACTGATATTCCATTCAATATGTTCTGATGAAGATCGGTCACACATTTCCTCTCCCACATCTGAGCAAGAAAAGCAACTTACTAATTGAATAGAAAATAGCTTATTTACTACCACAGCGTTGGCCAACCCCCTGATAATTCAGACAATTGGAGAACTGTAGATTTCAGTCAATGAACAGAAAGACCAAACAACCATACATATAAAACCTGTTTTTCTATGAAACAGACTAAGAATTGTGTGAATTAAGTGCTGTATATCATCAATAAATACAATTTTTTTCTTTGACTAGCATGGAAAACTGAACTGAGTCTATTGTTTTTAGAGTAGCAAACTAGTCACCCAGGGAAAATGTTTTTGTTAGCTGAACTAATCGCTTGTGTGGAAACCCCCATATGGAACTCTGGGAAATATTTACAGCTTTCATACATTTATTTTCTGACAATGAACAGAGCTAGCAATCTTACCACTTTGGCCATTTATAAAAATCGTTATCGTTATCGTAATAATAACGATTGGTGTTTGTACGATATTGATCGTAATTCTACGATACCGCTATCGTAAATCTACGGTGCCGTTATCGTAGAATACACCGTAGATTTACGATAGCAGTATTGTAGAATTACGATCGATATGGTAGAACACCAATCGTTATTATTACGATAACGTTTTTTTATAAATATGGCCCTTTGTGTCTATAAACCACTTTTTAAAGAGAAAATTGGTTTTACATCATAATAAATAATATTAGTTAGAGAAACGTTACATTTTTCCATCATTGCAGTTTAGCAAGACAGATAATTATTTCCATGGTGTTTTCATAGTGAAATATGCAGCCACTAGATGGCACACCCTGTTCTTCTCACATATTTAATGCAGATTTACAGTACAATTGTTGAAAATTGCAAAAAAAAAAAGATTTTGCTTACAAAGTCTATCTTTAATTGACATTAACAAATATTTTATTTGTAAAGGTGATACATTGGATTACCATTGCAGACATATATGCAATATACAATGGTAACCGCACATACACACCCAACCAATCTCCCATATGTTGTATAGTAAATCAGTCGGCCATGCGTCAATACAAAGGCTGATAATATCGGGTCCCTGTGCTTAAAGGGAGCAGTTACTGACGGACTGCAATTATTATTTATGTAATATCGGCCATGTGTGGGCATAGGGGTGTTTGTTGGTGTTTGTGTTTGTTTGTTTTAATGGGCAGGTCCACCCCCAAAACTATAATCCCCAACTACTGGCCCACCATGTAGTGTAGTTTACATACCTACATCGTACCATAGTGTTCTCGGTAGTGCCCCCAAAGTCACAAAAAAATGCCCACCAGGAGGTAGAGGTCCATATAGGACACTGCCTGCTTCTGGCCTCCGGAGATTTTGGATGCGTACTGCAGCCTTTCTCCCCCCTCCCTCCCCCTCCCTCTCCCTCCCCCTCTCCCTCCCTTCTCCCTCCCTCTCCGATTCCCTCCCCCTAGCGTAAAATGTTTAATATAGAATATTCCCCAAGGGCTCCCAGCCCCAACTGCTAGATTTGTATCTTTAGAAATCTCCCCAAACTTTACTTACCTCTCCTCTTTCCTCCGGCGAAGTGAGCTGCCGGCAGCCGCGTCCGTGATTGGCTGCCGCTCAGCCAATCACAGAATGCGCTGCCGGCAGCTCACTTCGCTGGAGGAAAGAGGAGAGTAAGTAAAGTTTGGGGAGATTTCTAAAGATACAAATCTAGCGGTTGGGGCTGGGAGCCCTTGGGGAATATTCTATATTAAACATTTTAACGCTAGGGGGAGGGAATCGAGAGAGGGAGGGAGAGGGAGGGAGAGGGAGGGAGAGGGAGGGAGAGGGAGGGGGGAGAAGAGCTGCAGTACGCATGGCCAAATCTCCGGGAGGCCAGGAGCAGGCAGTGTCCTATATGGACCTGCTAGCCTCCTGGTGGGCAGTTTTTGGGACTTTGGGGGGGCACTACCGGAGAACCCTATGGAGCTGGGATGTGAGGTAAGGATTAAACTACACTACATGGTGGGGCCAGTAGTTGGGGGATTATAGTTTTGGGGGTGGACATGCCCTTAAACCCCTATGCCACCACATGGCCGATATTACATAAATAATAATTGCAGTCCGTCGGTAACTGCTCCCTTTAAGCACAGGGACCGATATTATCAGCCTTTGTATTGACGATGGCCGACTGATTTACTATACAAACATATGGGAGATTGGTGGTGTGTATGTGCGGTTACCATTGTATATTGCATATAGTCTGCAATGGTAATCCAATGTATCACCTTTACAAATAAAATATTTGTTAATGTCAATTAAAGATAGACTTTGTAAGCAAAATCTTTTTTTTTGCAATTTCAACAATTGTACTGTAAATCTGCATTAAAATGTGAGAAGAACAGGGGTGTGCCATCTAGTGGCTGCATATTTCACTATGAAAACACCATGGAAATAATTATGTTTTGCTAAACTGCAATGATGAAAAATGTAACGTTTCTCTAACTAATATTATTTATTATGATGTAAAACCAACTTTTCCTTTAAAAGTGGTTTATAGACACAAAGGGCCATATTTATAAAAAAATCGTTATCGTAATAATAACGATTGGTGTTCTACCATATCGATCGTAATTCTACAATACTGCTATCGTAAATCTACGGTGTATTCTACGATAACGGCACCGTAGATTTACGATAGCGGTATCGTAGAATTACGATCAATATCGTACAAACCCAATCGTTATTATTACGATAACGATAACGATTTTTATAAATGGCCAAAGTGGTAAGATTGCTAGCTCTGTTCATTGTCAGAAAATAAATGTATGAAGCTGTAAATATTTCCCAGAGTTCCATATGGGGGTTCCACACAAGCGATTAGTTCAGCTAACAAAAACATTTTCCCTGGGTGTACTAGTTTGCTACTCTAAAAACAATAGACTCAGTTCAGTTTTCCATGCTAGTCAAGAAAAAAATTGTAATTTATTGATGATATACAGCACTTAAATTCACACAATTCTTAGTCCTGTTTCATAGAAAAACAGGTTTTATATGTATGTGTTGTTTGGTCTTTCTGTTCATTGATTGACTGAAATCTACAGTTCTCCAATTGTCTGAATTATCAGGGGGTTGGCCAACGCTGTGTAGTAAATAAGCTATTTTCTTATTCAATTAGTAAGATTGCTTTTCTTGCTCAGATGTGGGAGAGGAAATGTGTGACCGATCTTCATCAGAACAATATGAATGGATATCAGTAATAGTCCAGTACATGATATATCAGACAGTGGCTGCAAAACATTAATAAAACATTATTGTAGACTTGGGTTTTCTGCTAAAGATGGCTGCCATCAGGGACAGCCTTAGGATAAATAGCACCCTGGCAAGATTGTGTACTGGCGCCTAGCACCCCACCCCACCCCACCCCACCCCAAAAAAAACCCACCCCCCTGGGCACACACAATACTCAGTTGAATGCTGCTTGCCTTCAAATCAAATACCCCACCTGCGCTTACTGTCTTTCAGTATCTTCAGTGCATGCTTGTATATATGGTGCGTACATCATGATGTAACAAGTAACGTACTAAATTCACAGATAGAACAGCACAGCATACAGACATCTTAAGTAAAGTCTATGTGTTGGGGCTTAGTATGTGGTGAGGTGCTGATACATATATTAATCTGGAGGACCATAACTAGAGGGGCTGTGGCACTGATGCCACTGACCTAAGACTCCCAGCTGGCACCCCCTGGTAATGCAACCTTGAGGTCGCACAGGTCGCCCATATCAAAAGGCGGCCT